>SZWC01007425.1:95601-110360 GCA_023375785.1 Penium margaritaceum
CCCTCCCTCCCCCCCCGTCGCCTTCACCCTCCACCTCCTCCTCGCCTCCTACATGTAGTCCCTGACGTGAGCATAACATGCTGTCGTGCTTCCACGTCCCCTCGGGCGTTCGCCCTGCAGCGAGATGACCTAGCAGTCTCATTTGGAGCACTGCTGTCGCTCTGTTCCCGTTTCAGAAGCTTTGCTGATCTGATGTCTACTGGAAATTCGTCCCATCTAGAAGAGGGGCAAACTTGTCCGAGGCGATGACCTGGCCTGTCGCCACGACAATTTGCGACGATGAGGAAAGGTGTGAAAGGCGAGCGACTGTTACGAAAAATGTACTTAAGAACATGACACGGCCGGCAATGGCGCATGGCAAACTCCGACGGCAAATCTCGTAAGCGCCAAACTCCGACATGATGTGAGAGACCTACCTGGTACGCCGGCTAAACGCTGAGTTTTTTCGGCAGTTTTTATGGTAAAATATAATATTATTGTAGGTTTCTGAGTCAGACTCCTTCCCGTTCAACCCAAATAACAAAGAACAGAATAGGACCTGCGTTCAAACCATCCTGAACATGAGAGGCCTGGCACGTAAGTATATCACGAACAAGCAGTGAATTTTTTTTTTCGAATAAATGACGGCCAGAAATTTCCTAGATAGAAAGACAATGCTTCAGTCAATTAAATTGGCTTACTATTGCGACCACTACTATCAAGGTGGAGCATCCGATAGGCTAGGATTCAGGTAGGTCCAAAACTTATCTGCCTAGATCATCTACCTAGATTTGACACCTCTCATTAGGAAAGAGCAGAAAATAGGAAAAATGGTCGATTTATCCATAGAAAATCCACTCCTAATTTCCCCAAAATCCGGAAAGACATTACTTCATTTCATTAACGAAGAGCATGCATAGGTTCCCATCACATATTTAAGTCAAAAAATTGGTTCAGGGGTTTTCCACAAATAGATTCCTTATACATATACTTAAGTCCATTCCTCTTGCTAACTCTATAGTTATGATAACCCATGCGTGGATGGTATTATGCACACGATTATGTTGAATTCAATTGTCTCATATACATGCGCACAATTCAAAACCAATGCTACATGAAAAGAATCATGGAAAGGAACGAATGCAACATTATCTGCTTAAGACAATGACAAAGAGAGCATTCACAACATTTCTTCACCATGTCATAATGGAATAACCTACCAAACCAATGGTAGGTTATTCCACATAAAGTGTTCACAAATAGGGTGATAGATTATCTCCCCATCTACTTCCACCATTCATTTCCTGAAGAGACCGACATGTAATAATCCACCAAAGAAGGTTGTAAATACTAAACAATAATGACCCATCAATTTTGGTGTTGTATGGAGAACAAGCCCTTCACCTTCTTACACCCCACTTAATTACTATATCATAGGAAGAAACCACCTCAAATGATGAAATTTGAAATGAAGAATTATCCATTCACATATAATTATGACCATAAAGCAAATTTGCAGACAAAACATGTAATGAAACCACGAATGCACAAATCATTCACGTAAGTTATCAATTTAGAAAACCAGAATAAAATTCCACCAACAAACTTGCCTTTCTATCCTTCTAAACAGATTTCAACTTGACATGAATAAGTTTTGTTTTCATTATTAAGGAGTAGTAGTTTCATTTATTTTCACTCATGAGCTACATGAACAGATTCCTATCCTCTTAATTCCATGCAATTTCTCCCCATTTAAGATAAGTTATTGAGTCATTATGAACATTTTAAATTTGGGTTAATTGCATGTCCCTAATAATCTTATTCCTTATTTTGGAAGAAAAAATCCAATAACCATCTCCTCCTGGCAGAAATAATTTGAAATAACTTCTCCCCTAAATAAAATAAAAATTTACCCATTTTTTCAATAATGACCAAGTATTGAAAAACGTTCACCACGTGACCTGATTTTGAATAATGTTACTCTTATATAAAAAAGCTTATGAGGTTTTCACTTATGTGCTCTATACATTTGTCTCATGCTAGAATATCTTTCACAATAATTGCACTAGTTTCTTTGATTTAGATAAGATAAGGTACAATAAGATATGTAATTGATACGAACATAAGATTTTTAGATTAAGCCCATAGCCGTAAAAATGTTGATGAAACCTAGCTTAATGATGGGGTTTTGACAAATTAGTCAAATACCATTCCCTCACATCCTTCAAGAGTTTCTGTATACACGTCAATCGCATTTCTTCTAAAGTTAACCAAACATGACATAAATTGCACTTCAACTTCTCCATAATTTAACGTTTTGGTGACCCTTCGACATTTAGTTTAAGGGTCACCAAAAAGCAAAGAGACCATTCAACCTCTTAGCTACTTGTGGTCTTCCCTAAAACCATTCAACTACCCACGATGGGTATGTAACCATCCATTGAGATGAGTACCCACCTGCCACCCCACTAAAACAGTGATCTAAGGTAGTTTTTGGGACTAAATTCTTAGTGGGTGCAATGACTGCACTGGTTTCATTCTCCGATATGGCGTAGTTGGTTTCAAAATCGGATAAAGATGCGCGGAGTGAGAATTTTCTTGTCGGCTTCCGGGAGCAGAGCCATGGACAATACTGTCACTATGCAGGCCAGTCCAATTCAGGCAACTAGGACTAAAGGGCTTGGATTGTAAAATTGTGTGCAGCATGCGCAGGTTACTACGCATACCCCTTGTGTGTGTGTGTGTCCCATGCGCAAGCTCTTGCGAATGCATTCTGGAAGGCAAGGACCAACAATTGTGCTCTGTGACTGAGCGTTGCGGTCAGGTGAACGAAGGCCTGACTAGGCTTCTAGCATGAGGTGGTGTGTGAGTTCCTCGTGGGGATCGTCTGCACAGACAATCCGTGGCCACGACTCAACATGCTTCTCTAGTTGACACCTAGACGGGCTACATGGAGATTTAGATAGAAAGGATTACGGTTACGGAGATCTATGGTTCTCACTGATTTGTGAGGAGGACTAGGATGTGTGCATTACAGTTACGGTGATCTACGACTCTCATTGATCCGTGAGAAGCTCCAGGATTCAAGAACCACGGTTACGGTGAAACTTCACCGTGCATGTGAGGAAGCTTTTTCAAGCAAGCAAGGTCGTCAACTTGCCAGGGCTAGAAGTATAAAAGGTGGCGGCCCTAGCACATCTCAGTATCTCAGCAGGACTCATCTTTCATGTCACGACCTTGCGGCACTTAGCATTTGGAAGCGCCTTAGACCAAGGTTCTGCTTGAGTCTAACCTCGAGACCCTTGTAAGCCTGGCAGAGCTCTGCTTACCTGAGAAGGAGGAAGTCCTGACTACTTGGAGGCGAGTGCACTTGGAAGACGGTGCTGGACCAAGATCCCTTGCATCGATGACCTCAACGGCCTAGCAAGGCATTGCCCCTTGCGTGGGCCAGTGGTGGAATGGTGCAGCTCATGTGTAGCCTTTGTTAGGCTCTATTTTGTATGTACCATACTTGTACTTTGGAATCAATCAAGATTTCTTCCACTATCACATTCAATTTCCAAAGTTCATCTGCTGATCTGTTTGCTAGCTTGCTACATGAGAAAAGATCTTATATAAGTAAGGAACATAGTCCTTGCTACACACATGCACATCTTAACATGGTATCAAAGGTCTAGGCTCTATGTTTCGGTAGTCTAGTGTCAGCACCAGTAGAGCGGATTGGTGAAGCAGTTCTTCACCATCCCTGTACAAGCTCGAGGAGTTATGACGTACACCTTCTCCAAAGCGTGCAGCGCCATCGGCCCTTCACGACGTTTGGCTTGTACAAGACATAAGCATAAAGAGAACATGAGCAACATGGATGTGGAGGATCAGAGGGTAGGTTTTCTCCGCTCTAGATGAGATCTCTTTTTTGTATGGTATACGTATGGGTCAGGATCAAGGACGCAATGTCGCAGACCATGCATAACGCCAAGCAGCAAAAGCATAACGCTTGGCAGATGAGGTGCAATGCATGGAACAACAAGATACTACTTGTCAAGCTGTGGAGCATGATCGGGAGGCATTGATGTAATAGATGGGAGCTCAAGAGCCCCTTTGTCAACAAGAGCAGTTGACGCATGTCGTTGAAGCATCTTAGATGCAATAGCTGCAACAGTCACATGTCGGTCACGTCGCCTAGATTGCACTTCAATAGCAACTAGCGTGTTTCAGCAAAAACATCTTTAGCAGCAACAACTTGAGTAGCAATAGCTTCAACAGTAGCAACACCAACTGATCCAATGGAAACAAGCATCTTCAGGATCATTTGCGCATTTTCCTCAAGCAAGCCCTTCTCGAGTTGTACAACCAGGAAGACCTTTGCAGGTGCATTTTGTGGCACTTACCCAAGGTGGCATTTCATAGCTGTTAGCAGCTCAAAAACCTCAAGCTTTCCCCAAAGTGCCACTCATGGCACAGTTCCAACCAGCACAACAGGCACCTCTGCCAAAAGCATACACGACACAACCCGTTATGGCGCCAGCCGCGCCACCATTCAAAGCTCATCAAGCAATGTAGCAGTAGTGCCATGTGTAAGGCCCCCAGGTGCCTCCACATGGCAAGGCGTACCAAGGACATGAGGACACCGCGCCTCCGGAAGCAGATGCCTCGCAGCTACATAAGACCAAGATTGACCAATTTGACGGAGAGAACTTCCCTCAATGGACATAGAAATTCAAGCAAGTGGCTCAGATTCATGGTATTTTGAAGTTCCACACTGGGTACCATGCACCTCCACCCTTGGGATCACTACCACAAATGGTCTCAGAGTACAAGTACTTGAACCAAGCTACATTCGTGATGCTCGAATACCAGTTGAGCGATCGCATCCAACAAGCAATTCGGATGTACGAGGACATAACAGAGTTTGCAAAGAAAGCATGGTCCTACCTTGTTAGGACCGACATGTCTAGCATTTCTACCTTCAAATCCCACCACCTCATAGAACTTTCACACATCAGCCTCAACAGCTTTGACTGCATTGAGGCGTACATGAACAAAGCAAAGTCATTATGTGACCAGCTTGTAGTGACAGATGCACCAGTATCCGAACCCGTCTTTGTGACGTTTCTCCTCAACGGCTTAACTGGTGACAGGGATGATGTGCGCAATGTGCTAAAATTCAAGCATGAGAGTGAATTGACCAAAGTATACATCTGCAAGATGCTTCTCATTGGGCAGTGTGACCGCCAGTTGGCAGAAGAGAAAGAACGCATTCTCACCTACATAACGTACCAAGGTGTTAGCGCTACAGTTAGCTCCACCATTATCACGCAACAGCCAAGCGCTGATGAAGGCGGCCTTAGACCAATCTTCCGCCTAGGTTAAGCCAAACGCAAGCTGGCAAAGCTCGCGTGACCAGCGGCCAGGATCACGCCTTGCATATGAGTGCCATTATTGTGGCAGTCCAGGGCACATGGAAAAACATTGTCGAAAGCGTCTATCGGATGAGGAGCAAGCAAGAATGATGAAGCAAGCAAGGAACTCAAGAGGAAAGGGGGAGAAGAAGACTATTGAAAAAGTGAAGCATGGCGAGAAGCAAGAGAGAGGGCCAGAGATGCAGGCAAAGGAGGGAGGCACAAGCAAGCAATATGACTACACAGGGTCCATGTTTCAGCTGTCAAACACGGAAAGCAACGAGCTGGTTTGCTCAACGTACGTGTGGTACCTTGATAGTGGGAGCACTTCCCACATCACTTGTGATAAGACATACCTTTGCGAACTCCTACCCTGCTCCAAGGGCTTTGTCACAGTCACGAACAACAAGCAAGTTCCGGTGTTAGGAAAGGGAAAAATGACAGTGACAGGGTACCAAGGTACCCAAGTCAAGTTTGGAGACATGCTCTACATACCTGAGATTGCTGTCAACCTCCTCTCACTAGAGCAGCTCATGAAGAAAGGTACACGCATCGTCAGCAATGGAGGGCACGTTGCTTTGAAGAGCCGATAAGGCAAGACCTTTGCGGAAGGTCTCCTCCTACCACACGACATGATCGAGCTAGATTTGCAAGCTCTAGTGTCTGAAAAACTTCAATTGCCATTTGTTGTAGCAAGTCTCCACCAAGGCTCTCGTGCAGACCTTGTTATGTGGCACAAACAATCCGGCCATGTAAGCAATCAACTTGTGGAGTCAATACAAAAGAAGGAGCAAGTCAACGACATCCACATCAAGGAGAAAGGGAGCAAGGAATTTGCGCAGCCTTGCAAGGACAACGTATATGCAAAGCTTCAACGACGAATGTTCCTTCCTAGCACAAAGTGTGATGTCACCAAGAAGTTGAAGGTAGGCCACATAGACATATGTGGACCACTACGAACAGCTACCATCTACGGAGGACACCGATACTTGCTTATGTTTATTGAAAACGTGACACGTTTTGTGTGGGGCTATCCTCTATGCAGTCAAAATGAAGCTCCCACATTCTTCTTCAAGTGGCTGGCAATGGCAGAGAGGCGAAGCAATGCGAAGTTACAAGTCCTGCGCTCAAATAGTGCCGGAGAGTACACGAGCAGGGAATACATGTCCTGTCTAGAGGACTTGGGGATCATGTAGCAGTTTTGAATAGCTTACACACAATAACAGAATGGTGTAGTTGAAAGAGCCATTAGTATGATGCAAGAGACTTTGAAGGCTATGCTTCTTGGTGCTCAGCACAGCAACAAATGGTGGCCTTATGTGCTGAGGCAAGCAGTTTGGGTTCGCAATCGCGTACCACATGAGACATTACCTTACATGACGCCATTTCAAGTATGGCATGGTGACAAGCCTGACGTCACCATGCTTAGAGTCTTTGGTTGCATGGCACTTTTCCATGTGCCTAAAGAGTGCCGCAAGAAGCTCGCAGACAAGGAATCATGGAGAGTTTTTCTAGGACAAAGCCCTAATATGAAGGGTTGAGAGTTCTACAAATTGGATTTGTACAGGATTGTTTTCAACCAAGACGCAATCGTTTTTGAGAACCTAACGCGCAAAGCATCGGAGGAAAAGCAGATGACAGCTCCAGATCTCCTCCAGACCTTCTACGACTCTTAGAATGAGTCACTAAAGGAAGAAGATTCAAATCCAGATTTACTCACCCTTACGGATCTGGATGAGGCGCATAAGGAGGTGGTGGGCACAAATGTGCCCCTCCATGGAGACCACCTGGTAGGCATCCCTCAAGATCACGAGCCGATTAAAGTACGCAATGACGAACTTGAGGTGGTGCTTGTGAAGGATTGTCCGCATGCGACGTGGCAGCATTATCCTCAAGGCGGAGTCCACAACTAACATTTCATGCGTCTCTTCCAGCAACAGCTGGAGCAACAGAGAGCAGAGGAGGAGGAGGAAGAACACATCATAACCATCACAACATGCTTAGTGTACGAAGAGGACGCAGACGTTCTCGCTGACTTTAGAACTACCCACCTCACTACCCTCCTGACATCGACCAAAGAACTGCCACTCGAGCCAAGGAATTTAAGGGAAGCTCTTAGTGGAGAGCATGCAGCTGACTGGAAAGCAACAATGGATGCGGAGTATGTGAGCTTCATGGAGCAAGGCACACGGAAGCTCGTGGAACTACGTGCACGCTCACAACGTGTTGGAGTCAAGTGGGTCTTCCGCATTAAGGCAAAAGCTTATGGCAATATTGACAAGTTTAAAGCACGTCTAGTGGCAAAGAGGTTTTTACAAGTGGAGGGAAAGGATTATTTTGAGACTTACGCCCCCGTGAGTCGTTAGAGTACAACCCGCATCATGTTGGCTGTTGTTGCATTATTAGACTATGAAGTGCAGCAGCTTGACGTAAAGAACGCTTTTATACACGGGGAGATGGACTCGACTGTGTTCATGAAGCAGCCCGAGGGTTATGATGATGGCAGCGCACGAGTGTACAAACTAGTCAAAAGTTTGTATGGCCTAAGAAAATGTCCACTTCTGTGGTATCGCAAGCTGCAAGGACTGTTGGAGACCCTCGGCTTCCATCCATCAGCCTACGACGATCGTCTTTTTCTCCACAGGACAATACTGGAGGAAAAACTAGAGTGTTATGTTTTGGTCTACGTTGATGACATCTTGATCATCGGCCCATCTACCACTTTCATCAAAGCCATGGCAAAGGCCATGGCAAAGAAGATTAACGTGACACTCATGCCAAGCTTTGAGTTCTACCTTGGCATGAACATCAAGCGTGATCGCACGGCTCCGGCGCTTAAATTGAGCCAAAAAACCAATGCCACAAAGAACTGTGAGCGTTTTGGTGTACCCGATCAACACCTACCAACACTTCTCACTTAGTAGCAGCTAAAGCATCAATGACCAAGGGGGAGGAGCGAGACAAACTATCGCAGCATAGTTGGCTCATTGATGCATGTTACGAGTTGCACGCGGCCGGATCTACAATTTGCAGTGAGCAACCTCGCGCACAGTAACGAGACATGCTCAGAGGCAACATGCAAGGAGCTTGATCGGGCCCTCAATTACCTCAAAACCACAAGCAATGCAAGCCTGTGTTTTGGCAACGCAAGTGATCTGGAGCTATAGTGTTATGTAGACGCAAACTTTGGTGGAACCGAGGAGGATCGACGCAGCATGACACGATTTGTGTGCCTGCTCGGTGGTGGAGCCATACCGTGGACAAGCAAGAGACAAAACTTGATCACACTTTGTTGTGTAAAGGCTGAGTATGTGGTTGCTACATCGCATACACAGGAGGTCACTTATCTCCGCAACTTCCTCGAGACATCGTATTTTCGCAAGAGAAGCCAACGCAAATTTTTGTGAACAACAAATCTCTAATCGACCTGGCAAGTTCGACCAAGTTTCAGGGTCAAACCAAGCACATCGACATACGCGGGCATTCGATCTACTCAAAAGTATGAGGTGGCATGATTCAGCTTGTGCACGTGTTGAGGACGAGGCAAGATGAAGACTTCCTGACAAAGAATCTTCCCAAAGAAATTTTCGTGAGTTGCTTGCAGTAGTGTGGACTCACCACAATCGCGTTCTTGTAGTACGCCCTGAAGAACGGCAACAAAAACGACACTAGGAAGTTGAAGATCGGACAACACGTCATCGGCACCTCGTTCAACATACCGAACACTATCATTTGCTTTTTTGTGCAAGTCGGTGAGAAGATCACCATTGTAGCAGAGAGGGGGAGCAGTGAGAAGTTTGGAAAGCCAAAAAGACAAGTCTATAGAGATTCAGAGCAGCAGCCTCACTTTTAGTAGTCAAAGGACTCAAATAGGCTTGCTAAGAACACGAACCCAAACACGACTGCGTTTTTGCAGGAGCACAAGATGTACCCACGCAATTCTGCGGGTCGATCTTGCAAAAAAGAAAAACAATGCCAGCAAGATGACGTAGTTGCGTGCCAACGAGCTTGTTTGCTAACGATGAGGGAAAAAGCGACCGCGCGGCTGTGGTCGCGGAACGCGGTCGTAGCTCTGAAGCAACCACTATTGGAGCAATTGTCGTGGCAAAGGTTGGTGCTGCGGAAGCAGCAAGAGTAGCAGGCTCACTTGCAGCCGTGGCAGCTTACGCAGAGCGAGTGAGTAGTCTCGCCATCCATGGCGAGGTCCTCGTCGTCCTCGGCCCATCACACGCCATGGCCGGCACTACTATGTAGCTTCAATAGTCCTCGCTTGAAAAAAAAGAAACGGAAGTGCACAGGATTGAGCAACAAAAGCAACAAACGGCGTCGATCTTTCAACGTCCAGCTCGGCCTGCGCAAAGTGCCTCTTTGAATACGTGGCCGAAAACCTCATCACACGGATGTGTGATGTCCACACGATACTTGAGTGTGGACGCGAGCAGTTGTGTGAGGCCTCTATAGTGCAAAAGCTGCAATTGACTACCTCAACGACAAACGCCTTGGACGATTTGAGCAAGAAATGTCTCACCGAGACACTAACGCTCGGACTTGAAGGATAATTTCATGTCAAGCTGGTGACAGCTAAGAAGGCACCGGCTGTTACTTCGACAAAGCGACTATGCGTGATTAAAAACAGCACAGTGAGCCTTCTAAGCCTGTAGGTTGTTGTTTATATAGCTCGAACAACCCAAAAAACGGTGGTGAGGTAAAAAAAGATTTTCTTAACACCAAGGAGGTGTCCATAAATATTTAGGAGCTGAATTTGGAAGTGAGGGTCAAGGAGGGGCTTTCAAGACATGCAAGCCATCGACCGAGCAAACCACCAGAACACTTGGTTCATTAGGAAGGAACATTAAAATTTTTGGTGTGGCCTCAACTTGAATATGAAATTTGCAGTTTTCTACATTTACTGGGGTCTAGTGGGACTGAACCAGAAACAGACCCTTAACGGTCGTGAAATACCGGAGGACTTGATATAGAGGAAATAGTTTTTTCTTTGACACAATAGTAGATATGGAGAATTTCCTTAATCAACCCATCACCGAAGAAGAGTTTCGACGAGAATTTTTGGGAGACTCTCAAGAATATTTTTAGCGACACTATGGATTTATTAAAGCTCTTCACCAATGCACCCATCAAGGGGGAGTGTTAGTAGGTGCAATGACTGTGCTAGTTTCATGCTCCGATATGGCGCAGTCGGTTTCATCATCGGATAAAGATGCACAGAGTGAGAATATTCTTGGTGGCTTCCGGGAGCAGAGCCATGGATAGTTTTGTCACTATCCACGCAAGTCCAATTCTTGCAACCAGGCCTAAAGGGCTTGGATTGTAAATTAGTGTGCGGTATGCGGAGGCTTTTACGCATGCCGCTAGTGTGTGTGTCCCATGCGCAAGCTCTTCCGCATGCACCCTGGAAGGCAGGGACCAATAGTTGTGCAGCGCGATTGAGCGCCGCGGTCAGGTGGGCCAAGGCCTGACTGTGCTCCTAGCATGAGGCAGTGTGTGAGCTCTTGGTGGGGACCGTCTGCACAGATAATTCGTGGCCACGACTCAACATGCTTCTCTGCTCACCACCTAGACAGGCTACATGGCAAGCTAGAATGCAAGGATAACGACTACAGAGATCTACGGTTCTCACTGATTTGTGAGGAGGGCCAAGATGTGCGCATTACGATTACGGTGATCTACGACTCTCACTGATCTGTGAGAAGCTCCAGGATTAAAGAACCACGGTCATCGTGAAACTTCACCGTGCATCTGAGGAAGCTTCTTCAAGCAAGCAAGACAGTCAACTTGCCAGGGCTGCAAGTATAAAAGGCGATGGCCTCGGCACATCTCAATATCTCAACATGACTCATCTTTCATGTCATGACCTTGCGGCACTTAGCGTGTGGAAGCGCCACAGACAAAGGTTCTCCTGGAGTCTGCCCTGGAGACCCTTGTAAGCGTGGCAAAGCTCTGCCTTCCTCGGAAGGAGGAAGCCCTGACTACCTGGAGGCATGTCCACCTGGAAGACGGTGCTAGACCAAGACCCATTACATTGACGGCATTAAAAGCCTAGCAAGGCGTTGCCCCTTGCGTGGGCCAGGAGCAGTGATGGAGCTCATGTGTAGCCTCTGTTAGGCTCTACTTTTCATGTACCATAATTGTACTTTGGAATCTATCAAGATTTTTTCGACGATCACATTCAGTTTCCAAAGTTCATCTGCTGATGTGTTTGCTAGCTTGCTGCACAAGAAAAGATCTTGTATTAGCAAGGAACCTAGTACTTGCTACACACTTGCACATCCCAACATAAATGAGGGCTCAAAGTTCATCTAATTTTGGTATGAAATCACTTCTCAACACGAGATGCTCTCCACTAGGCAAACAAGATTTCACTGCACTTTGAAGACGAAGAGCTTATTCTAACACTTGGAACTTATGGAGTGTTTTGAGTACATCATTTCTTAGTTCCATTAATTTTGAAAAATTCTAGATCATTCACGTTATGGTTTAGCTACATCCATGTCGCGCCTCTATCATTTGGTATGATGCCAAACCACAATAGATATATCATGTTTTACCAGTATTTATCTTATGGTTATGCTCATTATGGTGTTACGTTGTGTGTTAAATGACCCTTGTACACCCTCATCTTTTTTTGATATAGACATGCATTAAGATATATCTGTTGTAGTTTGAAAGAATGAATATTTTCATTTTATGAGTCACCAACACCCAGAAAACCTCAATAGTATTTCATGTGACTCTTTATTACTATTGTTATACATGTAAACATGAACATTTTATTAGATTATTTAACTTATACTTCATATAGGTTAGAGGGTTCCCATTCATCTTACACCTTGTTTTTGAGAACATAATCCCCATTTACCACCATCACATCATAAGTTTATGTTGAAAAGACACTTGAAAACATGGTGAAGATCTTTTAAGTACATGTAAGAAAATGTTAATGAGTTGTGAGTACATTTGTGATGGCGTGAAGATAACCTTAAACTTTGAGCATAAATTATGTATAAATCAATTATATTAAATGTTTACAGATAGAGCCATAAGAGTACAAACAAATGGATTTTCACAAGCATCAAAACTATCCTAAGAAATTTGTGAGTTTACCATGAAGGGAGCTTTATCTAGACTGTTAAAAATTGCCATTTCCACTTTCATGGCCATGCGTGATTGGTGACATGAGTTGCTGATCAAGCAAAGGAAGGCGAGTGATGTGTTACCCTCACCATTGCGAGAATCATGATAGAGAGAAAACGTATTTTCAAAGATTTGTTCAAATAAGTAAAACGTTTTTGATCCATGGAAACTTCTTTCAAAGAATACCCCTGAATACACTCAGGAATTGAGGGTTTTTCATTTGGAATCTTGTTGGGCCATGTGGGAGTGGGACCTGACAGGTTCCCCTTCAACAGATGAGGTATTATAGATCCCCCATTCAAACCTTTTCCAAACCTTGGTTTGAAAAAGTACTTAACCCCTCTAAAGATAAGCTTGTAGTTTTTCTGATGTCTATGGATGTCATCATGTTGTTATATGCCATGTGATGTGAACATAAAGCTTGGTTTTGGATATACTTTGTTTTTTTGTATGATTGTTGGATATGTTTTTATTGATATGGTAGAAAGTTCTCGATTTGGATAGGGCTTGATTAATTTACAAAACATAGAAGTATCATCGTTATTGAGAATTTCATGGTTGTATGGTAACTCACCTGTAAAGGCTTCCAGGAGGCTTTAACAAGTCCAGCTTTCAAGCCTTTAGCCGAAAGTTATGTGTAGGTTTTTATTTTGGTTTGAATATCCCACTTAACTTCATAACTTGACCAGTGTACCACACACTTTTCATTATAGTTAAGGGTATACACATATCTCATCCTTTGAATAGGAAGAACCTTATCCTTGTGATAGAAAGGAGCAATTAAATGCTTCTTATTATAGTAAAAAACAATAATTTAATTCAAATTTTATTCAAAAAGGATGGTGTAAACTTATCATTGGATACATTTCAGAACGGCATTCCTTCATGTTGTAAAGACGCTTTAGATCGAACTTTTGTGTTGGTTAAAAATCGAGAAGACCATCCCCCACTTACACAACTTGGCTCACCTTGAGAATTTAAAAACGGTTTAACATTGTAAAAAGGAAATGATTTTTAAATTATCACTATTGAAACAGTGGAATAGACGATTGTAGATGTAACTCAATGTGATGCTTTAGAATCATTCCATTGACCACATTGATTATTTTTCAGACTTAACTGTCATGGTCCACGTCATCAAGTGAAAGCCATTTTATCGGCTCCTACATTATCCACTGGAACTTTTTTCCTTAAAATCCTGATTGTATGGATCGCAGAGCTATCATTCCCTGATGTATCCTTTCATAGGAATCTTGTTTGTGGATAAGCCCAGAAAAATTTAGAGCCTACTCTCCCCCCCAAATATACGGTGCTACATATTGCAAGGTTGCGTTGAGAATGCAATAGCCTGTCTCAAAGCTACTGCCTTCCGCACGCGTCACTCTCGACCTTGACCCCGCTAACTGTTCTAGCCTGTTCCCGCTCGATCAGCTGGCTCATCATTTGGTACCAGTGACACCATTGCTGGAACGACGTACAATGTGGAGGTCTCTCTTTCTTTCTCTCCCTCTAACCCTCTTGCTTTCTTCTCCGGCGTAGTGAAACAGTCTTCGGTACACTAGAGACGTTTGTTCGCCTCGGTGTCTGCGTCTGCCGCGGGCGGCCTCACCCCTCTCCAGTCGGGCTACGTGTCGTGACGTCGTCGGGCCAAGACCTCGCGTCCTCACGCGTCCGCGCCTGTCCGGACGCAAGCCCTTCCGCCAGAGCCCCGACATCTTGGAGCTCCTCAATTCATACGCTAGTCGCACCTTGCTTCACCACTGCAGCCCCGCACGTTCCCCGGCGCCTCAGCGCTGGAGCAGGTCTCTCTCCCGTCTTCATCCACGGGGTCTGGTCCGACCTTGCCCCAACTCGACCCCAGCGATCACTCCGCCGCATCCAGAGGCTGAGGATCTATCGCCGTCCTGCCTTTCTGCCCGTTTCTGTCCGGCTGTCTGTCGTCTCTGCTAGTCCCCAGCCTCTTCCCCATCCAGGCCAAGGCCAAGCCGAGGGCCCAAGATGCTGCGGCTCGCTCGACAGGGCCAGGCGCTGTTTCGCGCTGCCACGCTGCAGCGCCTTCTGACGCCCGCCGGCGGCGTGGCAGAGCGCAGCAGCGGCAGCGGCAGCACCACCCTCGCGCACGACTCGCACCCCCTTCACCACCAGCACGCCTGTAGGGGGGGCCCTGCCGGATCCCGCGGATTCGCCTCCGAGGTGGCCACCTTGCTCTTTCTTGTTTGCTTCACTCCC
>SZWC01007426.1:63196-73644 GCA_023375785.1 Penium margaritaceum
CTGGTGCAATGTCTACTGTTGCTACTATTACATGCTGCTGTTGCTGACGCTACTACTACAGTGGCTGATGTGCTACTGCAGCTGCTCTTGCTGCTGTTGCTCCATGGCACAACGGCTATTGCTATTGCTGCTGCTGCCCCCTATGCAGCTGCTGCAAATGCTAGTACTAGCCGCTGCTTTGCTGCAGCCGCCGCGGCTGCTGTTGCTGTGAGCGGCTGCGTTGCCGCCACTACTCCTGTTGCGAGGCAACGCAGTTGCAGCGGCTGCTACGTCTGCTGCTGCTATTGGTGTTGCCACCGCAATATTTAATGCAGAGGTGCGTGGCTCATCGCCCTTGTGGCGTTTACGTGCAGTCGCATGGCGCTCCCTCACGCTGCTACCGACGTGGCGGCACGTGGCGCGTTCTCTTTGCGTTCTGCCCAATGTTGCTACTTCTACTGCTCACATGCCCCCCTGTGCTCTGATACCAAATTGGAAATGACTTGGGGCATGCACGCCCATGCAAAAATGAACGTGAGCTCTGTGTGTGAGTGCAATGTAAGACGACAAGAGTTTGGCTAAGCCTGGAGTGCTGAATGTAAAAGAACAAGGAGAGAGTACAAATGAGCCCCTAGCGGGCTTAAGTAGGGGCGCCGACAGCAAGTTGCACCGGGCCCCGTCACCCCCACTGAAACCAAACGAGTCAGCGGGGAGAAAACACTGCGTACACCGCTATAACAACAACGATGGTTTCCTTGAGGCACCGGAATAGATCTTCGAGTGCTTGGGTCTCGACCGCCGAGAAAATAGGAGCAGTGCTAGAAAATCTGGAAATCAGTGTCCAGACATCCAAAACAGCTTTCTGAACATCGAAAGCGCTAGTACAGCCACCGGGTCTCCTTGTCGCACCGGTACAGTCCACCCGGGTGTGCGGATCTCAACCAACCAAGAAAAGCCTCCCAACTCCGGAGAAGCCAACAGGGCTACCGGAACGCGTCGAACGCATCTCACCGGCGCTATAGTAGGTGCTGGAGAAGTCTCGGGACAATCCGAAGGCTCATCGTGGCGTCACGCCCTTCTCTATCATATACCGCCGACGTGTGTATATGGATAATGCATTGGCTTCAGTCGTGACGGGTGGACGCCACACAAACCAACATCCGGCATCGAACGATGGACACACAATGCAAAACATGAAGATGGGGTCCACGGCTAGTCCACTGATAAAATCCTACAAGCTGCAGAAAAAACTGCAGAAGGACCCAGAGAGCATTGAGGAATCTAGGGCGGTCGTCGGTCAGCTCCGATTTGGTGGTCCATCACCAGACAACACACCGATGCCACCTCGGTCTGCATAAGGGATCTGTACTGGCATGGACACAACCCAGTGGTAACAATTTACTGTATAGGTCGACAGGAACTTCACAAACCTTAACACTCCCCCATGACCCGATGGTACGCATGTCCATACACGTGCAGCACTGAAACAAATGCAACAACGAGTATGGAAACAATCCTCATACAGATGCAGATACACCTTGCACTCAACCACTCTTAGGCAAGGGGCGAAGCCCAAAAAAACAAATGGCCACCAGAAACGTCGCCTGAGCCAGTGCCTTCGTCAAGAAATTGGCAATCTGCATGTCTGTGCCGACCCATATGATGGAGATCCAAGTCCCTCCACCACATCACGCATGAAATGATGCTCAACCGCAACGTGCTTCGTGCGAGCATGGAAGACACCAGAGTTCTGCGCAATGGCAAGAGCCCTCTGGTTGTCGCAATGAAGCACAATGGCGGACACTGACTGAATCAACTCAAGGAACAAGCGCTGCAGCCATACTCCCTCAGCAGCCCCTGCACCCAGAGCAACATAATATGCCTCCGACGAGCTACGTACAATGTAGCCCTGTTTCACGCTACGCCAGGACACAGCGATACCACTTAGTAAAGACATATAACCGGTGCGATTGCGGCCATCTGGACTCCAGGCCCAGTCATTGTTGGTATAGCCATCAAGAACCACTGAACTCTGCTGGTGAAAACATAGTTTGAGGTACGGTGTGGAGACTGTTGGTTTTTTCACATCTCTCATTGTGCTCTATTGTGTCCTCCGAGCTTGTGTACATCAGCGTGCAGATGATTGACGGGGAGACTTGAAACTGCTGGAGTATCGTCCACTAGAGCCAACACACGCCGAGGCCTACATGCAGCTCACTGGAGCCTCCTCCCTACGGCAACGTGCTCAGCTCCATCGGCAGGCCTCCTCGGTGGTCGGGTCACCGGCGGTCACTGCCACTGCAGATGTTGTTCACATGCGTCCAGCACTAGATCTGACTGTATTGTTGTGTCTACGACGTCATGCTCTGTCTTGGGTCTACGTCTCATGTTGCGTGGCAGTGTTTGGCATCATGGACCATTGTAGGCACTGCGTGGGTTTGGGCAGCCATAACTCTTTCCTGCTGTTCTTTGTTGTTTCTGACCGCAAGACTGCGTTCACCACCTTGGTATTATGGCATGGTCTAGTTTTCAAGCAAAACGGATGACGCCTGGGTTTTGTGCTGCCGGCCGTCTGGCAGGGCTCACCGAGAAAACCCTTCCTGCCAGAAAACAGGTCTACATCTATTTTGTGATTGGCTGGTTAGCTGAGTAACAAGCTATACAGAGCTGGGAGGGGGGGGGCTGGAACTTGGAGGGGTCTCCTATTGTTGTTCATTATTCATTCCTAATCATTCACTTTCTGTTTTCAGCTGCTTTCAGGTGCTAACACTGGCGTGCACGTTTCTCAGTAACAAACCCAGAGCATCCGAACTTAGACTCTAGAGCGGCAGACTGAGGGGGCAGCAGACTAAGCAATGAGCGTGGAAGCCCGGACACTACATCAACAACAATGCTGCCCCAACCTGCTGCCTAGCACCACTCGCAAAGCCACATGAAGGGCTCTAGCACGTGGAGCTTGCAAAAACTATACAAGGAGGTTAACGGGAAAAGCGATGTCGGGGCGTGTGGTAGTGCTATGTACATCAGAGATCCGATGAGACGGAGGTACAAGGTCACATCCACTGTCCCCTCCCAGCTGTGTGGGATCATCCACCTTCAGGGCATCCTGCCCGTCAGGTGTGAGAGGTGTGGAGGCCGTGAGCATTGCGCCAAGGAGATCACTGAAACGCTCTCCCAAAACACGTGCATATTGGGCCTGATGGAGCAAAAGTGTCTGATGTATGCGGTGTCACACGATCTCCATGCCAAGAAACACCAGTGCAGGACCAAGATCCTTCATCTTTTAGGCAGTGTGGAGGACCGCCTTGGCCTCCTTCATGGCCTTCATGGAGGGAGACACAATAAGAAGGTCGTCCACGTAGACCAGGATGGTAGTGAACCGCTCAGGAGACCGTCGGATAAAGAGAGAGGGATGTAGCTCACTCTGTACATATCTCNGTCAGTACTTGCGCAAGCGCCAGACCTTATCACCATCCTCAATGCTTGGTGGATCAGCCACATAAATCTCTTGATCCAAAGAACCATGGAGGAACGCATTGTTCACATCCATTTGGTACAGTTCCCACTCACGCTGAGCCACCATACCAAAAAGAGCTCGAGCTGAGGTCATGAGGCCAACAGGGGCAAATGTGTCAGTGTAATCGATGCCCTCGATGTGGGAATACCCCTTGATGACCAAGTGAGCCTTGTGGCATTCCAGTGAGCCATACGGCTTCACTTTCTTACGGAAAACATACTTGACCTGAATAGCCTTCCTCTTAGGTGAAAGGTCGACTAGCTCAAAAACTCCGTGCTCTCGGATGGCACGAAGGTTATCCTCGCAAGTAGCACGCCTGGCATCTGAATCCTCTGATGAGAGAGCTGTCCTCAATGTGCTCTGATCAGGCGCCATCAAGGGAGAGCTCTGAGTGGCGAGTGCACATGCCTCAGAGTTGGGCCTGACAACCAGAAGGTCAGCTACTGCATCACAAGCGATGCAAAAATCACAAGTGATGAGATCGTGTCCTACAGGGCATGCTCGATGTACCTTTGTGTAATATTTACGGACACTCAGACCTAGGGCCATTGTGCCGCGATCACCACTCGCAACGCTGCGAGTGGAGCGCCTAGGTGCGAGATCGGACACCCGCAAGGCTCTGGAGATCAGTGGTCAAAGACGACCACCGGGCTCATGCGAGTAACCAAGGCTGGAGGAGCTCACCTCAGGCTCAGAGACAGGCACAACCATATCTGATGAGGACTGAGGCAAAGGGGGAGATGATGTAGTGTGAGGAGATGCTGATGAAATGATGGGAGACACAGGGCCGGGTGTAGTAGTCGGAACAGATACAAGATCACACACAAAGGCCGGAGTACTGGGGGACATGGGTACAGGATCATGGTTGCCTATGGGGTTGAGGGAACATGGGTAGAAACAGGTTGGGCTAGAGAGGTCTCTCGGACGACATCTATGATTGCTGGGTCATCAAGAGCCGGAGACCGAGAAGTGGAGGGGGCTCGAACGGACACATCAGCCGGATGAGAGGTGCTCATATGTCCACACTCCCCTATCCATCAAGAATCCTCACAAGCAGGAACTTGCGTGACGGAGATCGACATGATAGAGGTCATGGAAGGTGAGAGACTAACAGAAGAGCGCATCGCGCGACTCAACGATGCGCCGACGCGCAGGGTCCCCAAAACACCAGGCCTTCGACCACATGGAGATGCCGAAAAAGGCACACAAAAGACCCCGTAGGGAGACCTTGGACCCCTCATGGTCCTCGGTGTACCACAAAAAAGCCACAGATTCCCGGACACGAGCGAGACACAGATCAGTACGGTGGCTAAACCAGAGCTCGTATAATGTAACGTGGTCCGGAAGGGGACCGTGCGGGAGGCGGTTCTAGACCCACGTCATGTAGGCAAATTCTTCAAATGCGAAGGATTCCGGGAGACCGTACTCAGACCGCATAGCACGAACCGCATCCTCCATGGTATGGTTCTAGCGCTCAGAAACACCAGTCTGTTGAGAACTACAAGGAGTGGAAACCTGGTGAAAAGCCTCGTGCTCGACATTGAAACTGTCCATATCACCAAGAAACTTGCCACCACGTTATGAGTGGAATACATGCGTGGCAAGACTGACGCTCAGCCATCACTAACCAGAAGAAAACTGTGAGAGCTGCGTCACTCTTCTGGCGCAGGCTGTAGACCTATCGTATCCGGGTGAATTCATCAGTCATGGTCTGGACGTATCAGTTCCGGTCGGACAAAGACTAGACAGGAAGAGGATCAAGAAGGTTGAAATGGACCAACTTGAGAGGGCAAAGAGCTCGAGAACAGGAGTCAGGGTAGGTGCAACGATGCATCTTACCCTGAGCACAGAATGAACAATTAGTCTAGGACGGCATCTCGAAAGAGGTAGCGTCAAGACCGAGTGCGGGTTGTGTCCGAATGAGCTTCAACATAGTGTCAGAGCCCACATGACACAGGCGATGATGTAGCAGTCGCTGGTGCTGAGCAGAGAGAACACCAGTGAAAAACACACAAGCGGGAGGGGAAGGGGAGCAAGGAGAAGAAGAGATCCGAGGGACGCAATATCGATCATCTACAACAGAGGCACAAAGAATAATGGTACGAGTATCAACAGTAGTCACAGTCATGGAGTCTGCATTGTGCTCCATAGAGAGTGTTATTTGTATGCAGCCATGCACAGAAAGCAAGCTGAGGTCAAGGTGAGGCATGAAAAGCACTTTGGAAAGATACAGGGGGCCAGACGGACCATCGAAGCTCTCAACCCCAGCACCCTGGACCGGCAATGACTGACCAGAGCCTGTGCGAATGGAGAAAACAGATACAACAGGACCGAGAACAATGGAGTCACTATGACGACAGGTCATGAGGTGAGTGGCGTCAGAATCGATGATCCAGGTGCCACCAGGATCATGATCGGGGGACGTCACTATGCAACGGGCAATGGAACACTTTGCCTCAGACGGGCGATAAGCAACAGGTGAGGAGGAATGATGAAGGGCACAAAGGTGAGACTCATGAATCCTAGCTGTACTGTCAGACCCATCATCATCACATGCTAGTTGTGCCCCCCCACACGAGTCATCAAGAGCTACAAAAAAAAAGCCTGTGAACTACCCGGCTATGAAAACGCACTCGCACCTCCCTGAAAATGAAGGGCCAGAAGGCGACGGAGCTCGGCGATGGTGCAGTCATATGGGTCCGAGTCGCCACTGCTCGCTGGTAGGAAAGCAGAAACTGCTGTGGTCGTTGTCGCCGCATGACTGGAGGCTATGGTGCTCGACGCATAGCACTGTGCATGTGCAACCTGAAGACCGCAACTGATCCGTGCCCATTCGAGCAGCTGTTGGCACTCGGTGTAACGATGAGCACCTCTACAGTTGTAGCAGTGAACAGTACGTCCACTGCTACCGCCTCGTGACTGTTTTTGCTGCGATTGCTGCTACCCCAAAACCGTGCCTCTTTTTCCCCTTCTTCCCCTGTGTTGCTGCTACCATACCCTACGTGTGAGTTGGGGTAAACAGGGTGGAAGGGGAAGAGGAGGATGTGCCAGGGGATGGAGGAACGAACTGCAAGAAGGGTGTCGGTAGCGACGCGATGACCGTTGTAGCAAGGATACTCTCTTGATGAGCCACGGCTGCCTCACGGGCGAAAGTCACCTAGAGGAACAGAAGATGCGTCCAAGGAAGAAGCTGAAGGGAGGCAGAGAAGGGCTCAAGCACGACATCGCTGTACCCCGAGAAGATGTTTGCGTGCTCCAGGCGAACTCCGAGCATGAGTGTGCGGAGCGTCCACAGTTGTGCACCTCCTGAGGTCCCAAGGGGCATGTAGATGCGCATGGCCCGCCGCCAGTAATCGTTTGTGGGCTCGGCAGGCCCCTGACGGAGGGAGTGAAAGGCGCGAATGTGAGCTGTGGGGGTGTCGTGCGTTGCTGCAACAAGTAGGGACAATGTCAGGTCCCAACCACGACGTGGATCAGCACCCGCACTTGTGCCGGCCTCTCCAAGGAACGGGCGGAAGTCCACGACGGTCTTGCGTGACATGGCGTAAAGGAGTCTGCGCATCGCCCTGGCTGCTGTCAGCACCTGTGCGCGATCCGTAACCTGGTACGGTCTGTGATAGTAGGGTCATACCGCCTCTCAAGTTGCCCAGACCTGGAAAAGAAACTCCCAGCAGTCAAAGCCATCCTTACTGACATATCGTGGGGGCAGTGTCTCGAAGTCCTTCGGTTGGCGCTCCGTATGGAGAGCTACAACAGGCTAGGAAGGATGAGGGATGGGGAAGACACCGGGACGAGGAAAGTCGCTGGGGTAGGGATCGGGCGAGGATCGTATCTCTAGGAAAACGGAGCCAGATATGTGTAAGGGTGAAACCATTCTTTGGGGCACCGCGGGAGATACTCGCAATTCCGAGTCTTTTCAAGGACTCGCGAGTCCGGATCTGAGGCCTAGACTCGTCCCAGACTCGTGAGGCCTCTTTGCTTGTGGGGGCTGGGGGGGGGGGGGGGAGAAAATGGTAGTGAGACCGGGTCAACATCTACCGAGACCAAAAACTGTGGAGGCACCTTACGCCCTTTGGCGGCCACATTGGGACTGCCACCTTGATGGCCATATGCACAATACACAAAACGTGGCCAATCGAGGTGGCAGGCGATGCATGCCAGCTCACAGTGCATACATAATGTCCTCGATTCACCTTTCAATTTGAATTGCGGGCAGCCTTTACGAGGCTGACGTGGCTTGCCCGAGCGGGCAGGTTCCACCACCATCGCTGAAACTCTAGCCCCAACACCAAACCAGGTCAGTCTTGCGCGCTCGCTTTCGAACGTGCGGTTGAGCACTCGACGTGCTCAACCGCTAAGTCCGTCGACGACACCATGGAAAAAACTTCTGCTTCCGGCGCTGCATCATCTCTAGCGGCCTTGTCTACACCTGCACTTCCTGCCCCCGAGGGCCTCTCCTCGGCACCTGTAGTTGAGGGCAACGTGGATGATCCTGCCGTGAAGCAGTTCTTGGCAACGTGGTGCAAATGACCGAGTGTGGCGTGGACACAGTTCACCATGTGCTTCTTGGAGGGTGAGTTACACGCTCGTTGCAACATCTGCCCAAAGAAGAAGGGGAAGAAGGGTACGTTCTCCCTCAATGATGGTACGACATCGGGCATGTGGAAACATCTGAGGCTGAGCCACAATGCCAAGTGGAAAGAACTGAAGGCTCAAGAGGCAGCTGAGAAGCTGCTCCAGGCCATCACAAACGTTGCCGCAACTGCCGCCATCATCGACGGCACCAATTCGAAGCTGGCTAGATCTGTTGCTGGTGTTGGAGTGGAGTTCAATAGGAAGTACTTTATGTGCTGTTTGTGGAAGCATGTTGTCGACAAAAATGACAGTTTCATCAGAGCGTGTGGCTAAAGCGCGCTTTTCTGCACTGCAACCCCTTTGACACTCTTCCTGGCCGCGTGACCCTTGCCAAGCTGATTCACATGAACGCTGGTGCATACCGCAAGCGGCTGATGAGCATGTTCAAAGCTGTTGGCACGGGATTGTCAGTCACGATGGACGGGTGGCAGTCCAACGCAAATGTCAAGTACTTAGGCATCACCTGTCACTGGATTCAAGACTGGACCATGCATAGTGTAGCGCTGGCCTTTCCGCATGTCACAGACTCTGCTATGGCAGAGAACGTGTACAACCTGTTCTCGGGATGTGTGAGGGACTGGGGGCTGTGGGAGAAGATGTACGCTCTGTTGACAACGACTCTGTCAACGACAGCATGGTGGACAACCACCTGCTGCCACAGCATCCGTCTTTCAAGAAGGACGGGCACATCCGTTGCATGGGTCACTCTATGAACATCGCCGTGCAAGATCTGTTGAAGTCTGAGAACCCGAAAGTGCACCTCAGTGGTGCCCGTGACATCGCCAACTTTGTCACCAAATCTGCAAAGAGAGAGGAAAGTCTGATGACTGCAGCAGCAGAGTATGGTGTGCAGTACCTGTCTCTTCATGCTGACACGCCTACGAGGTGGAACTCCACCCTGGACATGTGCCAGAGGGTGATCCACCTCAAGCCAGTGCTTGACATCTGGCTCAAGTCCAAGGCACCACAGCTGCTACCCAGTGAGGCCGGGTGGGAGCTGCAAGCACTGGTGGTGGCCATGCTGAAGCCATTCAAAAGTTTCACTGATGACATCTCCAGGAAAAAGTACCCATCAATCTCACAGGTGCTTCCATTTTTCAATCTGCTGCTTGGCAAGGTGCACATGTGGCATGTGAAGGTTGCTGAGGCCAAAAAAAAGCAGAAGAGGAAGGCACTTCTGGACACCACTGACCAGCTCCTGTTGGAGCTGAAGGATGGATTCACCACCGTCAAGGACAAGGTGCACAGACTGGCCTGCTTGGTGCTTTGTTTTCTACTATGTTTGGTGCTTTGTTCGATACTGAGACTGGTCTCTTTGGTCCTCTGTTTGGTGCTCTGTTTGTTCCACAGTTTGGGGCTCTTGCTGCTCTGTTTACAGCTCTGTTTTGTGTTCTGAATGCTTTGTTTGATGTTCTGTTTGGTGCTCTAGATGCTTTGTTTAGTGCTCTATTTGTTGCTGTGCCTGTGGTTGTGGTTGTATTTGTGGCAGCTGGAGAAGTATGTGAAGAAGTGCAACGTGTGCCATGTTGTCGCCACCTTCGCGGATCCTCGGTTCAGGATGCGGTACCTGGAGCGAGTGCACAAGCTCATGGGTATCAAGAGCGCAGCCAAGCTAGAGGTGAAGGTAGTGGAAGAGCTGCGGCCCTACTACATCAAGATGAACATCAAGCAGGAGGAGGACTGGGTGGCAGGGAAGGACAAGGGCAAGCGCGCAGCCGCTGAGGACGTGTACGACTCTCAGGACAGATCCAGCCAGCCAGCTAGCCAATCGGCAGGAACTACAACCCGGCAGAGTAAGGTAAATTGGTCGGAAATCCAGAAGGGATGGAGGGATGATGGGATGGTGGGATGGAGGGATGGAGGGATGGCTGGTTGGAGGGGTGGAGGGAGTGGACAGAATGTGCTTTGTTTTGTGCTATCATGTGGTGCTTTGTTGCATTATTCCTCATACATCTTATGGTGCTTTGTTTCTCATTTGGTGCTTTATTTCAGGATTCCACGGCTATTGCAGAAGGAACCAGAAGCAGGCGCAAGGAAAAATCTGCAGAGAAGCGGCAAAAGAAGACGATGCTGGAGCTGGCGGAGGAGGACACAATGGACGAGCTTTACGAGGAACCTGAAGCAGAACCAGTGCCGTTGGCACCAAACACTGTGGAGCAGGAGATAGAGGACTACAAGAAGCATGCACGTGGAGGTCATAGATGCAACGTGCTACACTTCTACAGGGACAACTAGGGCAAGTACCCTACCCTTGCTAGGGTGGTCCTGGACCTCTTTGCGGTGCCTGCAACGAGCACCCCCTCTGAGAGGATGTTCT
>SZWC01007427.1:63828-73756 GCA_023375785.1 Penium margaritaceum
GAAAGGGCTTGTCTTGCATGCTGATCATTTAACCCTTCCTTTATGCTCCCTTGCGTTTTGATGACTTGAGCTCTTCTTGAGATGTAACGCTAAGGCATTAGTTCTCTTGATGGTGAAGTGTATGCCTAATTAAGTTTGGGGCGCATGACACATGTCAACAAAGGAAGAAGGCCTAAAAATCTTTTTGAACTTTTTGGTTTTGCGGCTTCTCTACCATAGGTGGTTAGTTCAGTAGCTAACAAAGGTTTATGGGCCCACACCTCTGGTTAGGGAAGTTCCACGCACGCAACCGCTAAGGTCACAAGCAGTGAGAGTGCCTTCGCTCTCACCCAACTTCTGTGTTTGCAGGGCAACATCAGTGGGAGGGGAATGCAACACATCTGCACCTTTGTACCTTGGGAGCCAACATCAGCCTGCATCAGCCTACATGTGCTTGCAATGGCCAACGTGAACAGGGGAAGAAGTTGCTTCTTCTCACCAACAACCAACAGCGGCCTCCAAACACACGTTCATTGGCATCAATAACAGCTGCAGCAACTGTAGTAGTTGTAGTTGTGGGGATGGCAGGGACAGGGGAACCAGGCTATCATTCGCCCATCCTCAAGTTTGATGGAGAGGGGTTTGCGCTCTGGAAGTGGCAGTTTGAGATCATCATGGATGAAAACGATCTGCTAGGATATCTTCACGGAACTATCCAAACACTAAAGGAGGAGGATGTTGACCTTGTGGTATGGGTCAAGCTCAACAAGAAGGCTCTCGCCATTCTTGTGTCGTCCATACAACCCTCAGTCCTTTCATACATCAGCGATAGTACAGTGGCAGTCGCGGCATACGCCAGACTCGGCAAGGTGTTTCATTCCTCCTCACTTGCCAAACGTCTCTTGATTCTACAAAGCCTCATCAACATGAGGCTTGGTGAAGGGGATGATTTCTCCGTCTTGATGTAGAAGTTTGAGATGCTCTTGCTGTTGACCGGCCAAAGGCAAACGGACTAGAGAATAGGGCTGGCACAATAGCACCTGTCGTCCGCTCCTAGCATTTCAGCTATGAGAAGATATCACCCTCTGGATCACGGTTCCATACTGAGCAGTTCCTAGGCAATCACTTGCTAGCAACTGTGTCCACTTAACACTTGGTCATTTCCACGCAAGGTGCTAGCCAAAGACAAACTCCTGGAGCTTAGACCAACCAGCATCTTCCTTATACTGTTCCTTAGTTGGACAGCTCTGTAAGGAGCATCTAAGGCCAGATTGTGTAATTAGAATGAAGAATGAGCCTGGTACATATAGTCCTAGGCCTGGCTTCTAAGGTGTGTGGGTAGTGGCACTATTGGGGTGGTCACTCCACACCACCTCACCAGTCCGCCAATTGGCGCATCCACCGACCGCCAAGTGCCGCACTCTCCTCATGCATGGAGAAATGTCTACGAAACTTCCCCCTGTGCAGGAAGGTCAAAAAACCTCCTGTGCACGTCAAGGTTTCATCGTAAGACCTGTTTTCCCTAAGTCCAACATGCTATCCGTTGCGCTACATTTCTGGTGTCTCGCTTGGACTTGCACCACGAACATAGTTTGGGGGACTTACTCCGAGGGAGCAGTGCATGCCCAACCTGTTCGTCAAGCCATAGTACTAGCCATGGGGCATAGAAGAACAATAATCTCTCCCTTGCACCTTAGGCCACCTCTTGTGGTAGTTTTCTATTACATGAACCTATAGCTCTGGGTTGTGTTTGTGCACGTCAGCTTTCTCGGTCTTTAGTTCTCATCTTTTGCATCCACCATGCCGACTGATCGAGCACCTGCAACATGCAAGTCGCTGTCTAGCGGCTTTGTCAAGAAGTGCGCAAGCATTTTCTTGGTTGTGACGTGCTCCACTTCCATGACACCCTTGGTGATAAGGTCACGTGAGTAGTGGTACCAAATGTCGATGTGCTTTGTACGCCAGAAGATCCTGTCATCCTCTGCCATAGCGATGGCACGTTGGTTGTCGATTTGGATGACCGTTGCTTCCTCTTGTGGTACGTTGATCTCATCACGAAAACCGCGAAGCCACTGTGTTCCCTTGCACACTCCAGAGAGTGCAATGTACTCCGCCTCAGCAATAGAAAGCGCGACGCATTCCTGCTTCCTGCTTGCCCACAGGAACGCACCACCGTTGAGAAGACAGACAAACTCTGAGGTGAACTTCATGTCTTCTATCCATCCTCCCCACTCCGCTTCACTGTAGCATATCAGTCGCAGAAAGTCTGATCCTTCTAGACCTCCAAACCGAAGTCCGATGTGTCGAGTCTTTTTGAGGTAGCGAAAGATCCGCTTCATGGCTTGCCAATGCCCTGGCCCAGGGTTTGCCACAAACCTGCTCACCTGACCCACTGCATGAGCAATTTCAGGTCACGTTCCCACCATCGCATACATGAGGCTCCCAACGGTGGACTGGTACGGAATGTTTTGCATCTCCCGCCGGTCTGCCTCGTTGCTTGGTGACATGGAGGAGGAGAGCTTACAGTCGGAGAGCATGGGGGTGCTGACGGGTATGCAGTCCTCCATGTTGTAGCGCTTCAAGACGTCCATGATGTACTTAGTCTGGTTGAGCTCGATGGTGCCTGCTTTGCGGTTGCGGTGAACAGCAATCCCGAGGTAGTACTCAAGAGGTCCCATGTCCTTTATCTTAAACCTGCCGGCCAGATTTTTCTTGAGGTCCGGAAGGGCCTCCTGCGAGGAAGAACACATGATAAGATCGTCTACGTACAATGCCACAAGCAGCAAGCCACGTTCTTCCTCTCACACATAGAAGCTGGGGTCATTCTTGAAATGTGCGAAGTAGATCTCAGCCTTGAAGCTGTCCATCTCCTTGTACCAGATTTTTGGGGCCAGTTTCAGCGCGTACAATGCCTTCACCACCTTGCACACCTTACCCTCGGGTGCTTTGACACCTTCTGGTACCTCCATTAGCACCTCCTTGTCGAGCTTCCCATAAAGGAAGGCTGTCTTCACATCCATCTGGTGGATCTCAAGGTCTTTGGCGGTAGCGACGGCAAGCAGGGACCTGATGGAGGCAAACGTGACAACCAGTGCGAAGGTCTCATCGTACTTAGACCCTGCACGCTGTGAGAATCCTTTCGTCCTGACCCTTGCCTTGTACTTGTCGATGCTATCATCTTGCTTCTGCTTCAACCTGAGCACCCACTTTGAGCCCACCACGTGAGCTTTAGCGGGTCTGTCCACCAGCACCCATGTGCCATTTTCTTTGATGGACGCAAGCTCGCTGTCCACCGCCTCCTTCCACTTGGTTGCATCTGGCCTTGCCAGTGCCTCAGCCACAGTGAGGGGCCCTCCCTGAGCCAAAAAGGACCAGCTCAGTCTAGTCCAGCTTCCGGTGTCAGTGTCGTACTTTGGAGTGTGCTTTCTTTGTCATGTGCTGCGACGTTGCATTGCTAGTGGATCTTCATAGTGCTGTTGCTCCTGTGTTGCTGGCTGCCCTGAAGTCAAGTTTTCTTCTTTTGAAGAGCCACTGGCCTCCGAGCTGGTTTTAGAGGCCTCGGACGTCTCCAACTCTATGTCAGAGATCGCCGCTGCGTCAGCCTGCGCAGCCGCTCTTCCTGCAACACCACTCTTCTTCACGGCCTGCTGCACTGGCATCACTTGCCAGTTTTTGGGAGCTTGATCTCCTGACTCCAGCAGTACCAACCACTCTCCCTGTTTTGGAGCTTGCGTGGGATCAAACATCTCTTCCTTGCCTGGTTTCCTTCCGTCAAAGGTTACGTCCCGGCTGGTGATGAGTCTTCTTCCTGCCAGGTCCCGCAAGCGGTATGTCTTGTGGGCCGTCTTATAGCCCACCATAACGCACTTTCGCCCTCTTTGCATCCAGCTTGCCGGCACCCTCACCCCCCTGGACCTTTTCCCATGCGGTGTAGCCGAATACTTTCAGGTGTGATGCGTCCGGCTTCTTCCCTGACCAGCCTTCTTGTGGCGTCATCTGTTGCTTGCCCTTTTTCTTTCCGCGCCTGCTCAGAGTAGCCGCAGGAGTCAGGTTGACGAGATAGCATGCCGTTCTTGCCGCTTTTGCCCAGATGCGTGGTGGAAGCTTCGCATCAATGAGCATGCTACACACCATGCCAAGGATGGTCTGATTCATCCGTTCGGCAACACCATTGTTCTGCGGCGTGTAAGGTGTTGTGGGCTGGTGGTTGATCCCATGTTGCCGCAACCAGCCCTTGCATGCCTCATACTCTCCGCTGTTGTCGATCCGTATTCCTTGAGTTTCTTTCCAGTCTGCCGCTCCACCATGACGACAAACTCCTGCAACTTTTCTCTCACCTCTCCCTTTGTTTTGAGGAAGAAGAACGACACCTTGTGGCTATGGTCGTTGATGAAGGTCAGAAAATACTCGCTACCACCGTTTGACACCGTGCAAAAGGGTCCGCACACATCGGTGTGAATCAGGTCAAGGGCTGATTCTGCGCGACGATGGTTGCGCTCAAAACGCGTTCACTTGGTCTTGCCTTGGAGGCAAGGTTCACACAAGCTGCCACACCCAACCGCATCCTTCTTGCAACCATCCATGCTGCGGACCAGCTTTTCTTGTTGGATGACTTGGAGCGTGTTGTTTGCAACGTGCCCAAAGCTTCTATGCCACAGATCAGTATCTTCATCCATTGCGGCAGATGCTACTTTTTCATTTTTCGTTGGTGTGCTCTCTTGCGTTGGTGCAGAGACCACTGCCTCCGCCGCACCCGCATGACCCTCGTCTTCCGAGCTCTTTGTTGTCATTGTCTACAATACATAGAGCCCTTCAACCCGTGGGACCTGTGCCACGAGATCTTTGGTGACGTAGAGAACCTTGATGTCCTCGTTCCTGGCATTGACTGCCTTTTTCTGTGTGAACACCACCGTCATGTTGTTATCTGTTTTTTTTTTACACGGACAGGAGGTTTGGCGCAAAGGAGGGCATGTAGACCACGTCACATAGCCATGTATCCTTCTCCGCACCATTGAGGCTGATGCTCACCAGCTTGTCCCCCACGCCCTTTGCGTTCACAACGCTACCGTTTGTGCATCTGAACCGCCGCTCGGTGGGGCCAATGGAGAAGAATCCAGCCTTGTCGTTGCATGAGTGATGATCGGTGCCGGAGTCAGGCCCAAAAGCTCCTTGCCTGAGCACACAGCTCCTTTTGCCGGAGGCGTGCACTGCGCCATCATGTTGGTGACTTCTTTTCCAACCTTTTTGTTGCTTTTGTTCCCACCGCTTCCACCGTCTTCCTTCTTTATTGACCTGCACTCTCTTGTCCAGCGCCCAGGTTTGCCACAGTTGTGGCAGTTGCCCTATTGCTTGGGAGCCTTGCTGCCATTGTTGCCTTCGCCACCACCGCTTCCGCTGCCGCCTTTCTGACCAGAGGCTGACCCTTTGCTCCCTCGGCCACCGTAGCGTGCGGCATAGGCTGAGAAGTTAGCCTAACATCCGCTACGGCGCATGGCCTTGTTTTGCACGTACTTGGACACTGCCATGTGCGTCAGGTCATCCTCTTTCCAGCCGCCCATGACGGTGATCATTGGGCTCCAGCTCTTCGGTAGCACCATGAGGAGGATCATGGCTTGCATTTTTTCGTCAAGGCCCCAGTTCATCTGGCGAGCCTCGCCAAGGAGTCCTTCAAAGTCCTGTAGTAATTCAGGGATTGATTTCCCCTCATTCACCCGCATGCTTATCAGCCGTTGTAGGATGAATAGTCTGTTTGTGAGGGAGGTGGATTGCTGCACGCGCTTGAGCTTGTCATAAGCTTGGGAAGCCAGCGTGTACCCGGCAATGATGGGAACATACTTCTTAGCAATTGCATTGCTCAGGAATGACATGACAATGTCATTCCGTTCCATCCATGCCTCGTGCTCCGGTGAGCCCACCGTAGGAACCTGCTCCTCTCCCTTCACTAGCTTGATGAAGCCGCGCACTTTCATGGCCAATTCGAACTGCCATCTCCAGAGCGGAAAGTTGTTCCCCTAAAAGAACGGGGTTCCTTCCAAACATCCGAGACCTTGCGCCAGTGCGATAGCACTCACTCTTACTCCAGTAGTCTGACCTGTGAATCCACTGTTGAGTTTGAAGACTGCCCTACGAAAGCCCCTGTTGTGTTCGAGGACTGCCTTACGGCAGCCCCCACTGCTCCTGATGGGCCAGCCATTTTGGCCGCCCTTTTCTGCAATCTGCGTCTCTGCAACGTTGAGACCGATGTAGGCTGATGTTAGCTGATGTCTGCTACCGGTTTAAAGGCGCAGTTCCATTGCTTACCCCTCCAGCCGATGTTTTCCTACAAACAGAGAAGACAGATAGCACTGGCACACCCAGGGTCTTGCCTCCAAGGCCAGAGCGTGTCCTGGTTGGGACTGAATGGTCGTGCCTCCAAGGGCAGAGCTTGTCCTTGGTCCTTGTGTGCTAGGTGCAAGTTCAGCCGTCGCGGCTGATGAAGCAAATGGAGTTGATGGAGCTGATGGAGCTGATGGAGCTGATGCGCGCACTTGGAGAGAGAGTACCAAAGTTGAGCGAAGCGTGCCTTACAGCTAGTCAGTGTGGGCCCATAACCCTTTGTCAACCGGCCTGAGGCAAACGGACTAGAAAACAGGGCCAACACAATAGCACCTGCCGTCTGCTCCTAGTATTTCAGCTAGGAGAAGGTATCCTCCTCAGGATCACGTTTCCACACTGAGCAGTTCCTAGGCAATCACTTGCTAGCAACCGTGTCCACTTAACACTTGGTCACTTTCGCGCTAGGTGCTAGTCAAAAACTAACTCCTGGGGCTTAGACCAACCAGTGTCTTCTTTGTACTGTTCCTTAGTTGGACAACTCTATGAGGAGCATTTAAGGCCAGATTGTGTAATTAGAATGAAGAATGAGCATGGTACATATAGTCATAGGCCTGGCTTCTAAGGTGTGTGGGTAGTGGCACTTTTGGGATGGTCACTCCACACCACCTCACCAGTCCGCCAATTGGCGCATCCACTGACCGCCAAGTGCCGCACTATCCTCATGCATGGAGAAATGTCTAGGAAACTTCCCCCTGTACAGGAAGGTCAAAAAACCTCCTGCGCACATCAAGGCTTGATCGCAAGACCTGTTGTCCCTAAGTCCAACATGCTATCCGTTGCGCTACACTTCTGGAGTCTTACTTGGACTTGCACCACGCACATAGTTTGGGGGACTTACTCCAAGGGAGCAGTGCATGCCCAACCTGTCCGTCAAGCCATAGTAGTGGCCATGGGGCATAGAAGTACAACACTTGCAAAAACCCACCGGCATGGGGTGGGACCTGAAATCCGATATGCAGGCCATGATTTTTCTGATGACGTTGTCAGAAATTTGGGGCCCCATGATAACGGTGATTTGAGGGTGGACTGAAGATCTAGCTTCCTACACCACCGTCTCTGAGTATGTGCAGAATGAAGTCGTGCGTTGTAGCTACAGTGAAGCAAACATCACTGCCTTTGCCTCACAAAGCAGCGGCTCCTTCTTCAATACATCCTCCTTTGGGTACAAGGGAAACAACAGCACTAGCAACAGTGAAAGGGGTGCAAAGTGCCCAAGAAACTGCCATAACTATGGCAAGGCTGGACACTGGGCTCGAGATTCCTGTGCACCCAAGAGAGAGGGAGGAGACAGGGATGAATGGCGAGGGGGAAATGGTGGGAACGATCCCACAAGCTTGACGGCTGAGTGTGCCTCCAACAAAGGGAGGGCGATACTCAGGCCAAGAGCTTAAGTCCTTGACTTGGGTACAAACAAGCACACCAATTACAAGAAGAGAGACTTCATCTCTCTTGCTCCATGCAACAAGAACTTCAGAGTTGCCAACGACAATGTTGAGGCAGCTGAGGGGACCGGTGACAAGCTGGTCACAGTGGATGTCAACGGTAGAGATTTGGACATCGAGCTAGAGGGGTTGGTCTACTTGCCCTCCATCACAGAAAACCTTCTCTCCATCTCTAAGATAACTGAACATGGCATGACAGTGGTCTTCACAGAGAAGGAAGTGGTGATAGTCCCTACCAAGGACATCAACATCTCCTACTCTGCCAAGAAGGTTGTCCCAGAGGTTCCTCGCGTTGATGGACTCTACGTTTTACAGACCAAAATGACAACTTCAACGGCTGAATCTTCAGTTGAGAGTGATGATGAAGAGAGAAACAATGTAGATTCAGATGAGAAAGGACATGTTGGATCAAGGGAAGTAGTGGCAGCAGATGATTTAGCAACAAAACCGCAAGAAAATGCAGCCGCCGGGACTGTTCATTCTAGCGTGTGCACATACTTCAAGAACCTCTAGAATAGGCGATTTAGGCATGTGGCTCTTTGCACATTGGACCTCATGGCAAAGCAGGAGCTAGTGCATGGGATGGAGCTAGATGATGAAGCGGAGGGAGCCGGGATCATGTGTGAGCCATGCCTTCAAGCCAAGGCAAAAAGGAAATACTTAAAGCATAATGGCATGCGTACTCTCGCACCCCTTAACCTCGTGCACTCTGACGTGTGCTGCCTTTTTGCATACCGTCAAATTGAGGCAATAGATATTTCCTCACATGCATTGACGACAACAGTCGCAAGGTGTGGATATACTTTCTCAAAAAGAAAAGTGAGGTGAAGAAGAGCCTGCAAGCTTTTGTCGCTATGGTTGAGCGACAGAGTGGAAAGAAGGTGAAGGCATTCAGGATGGACAATGGGGGAGAGTACAAAACTTGCAGGGAGTGGCTCAAGATACAGGGTGTTGAACACCAGAAAACTACGCCCTATTCACCTCAAAACAGCGGCGTAGCAGAGAGGATGGACCAGATGCTGCTAGGCATGACAAGGTGCATGCTCTTTGACGCCAAGCTGCCTCCTAGGTTCTGGGCTGAAGCAGCAAGTACAGCTACCTACCTTGTGAACCTTACACCTGTAGCAGCTCTACAAAGGAGAGGTAAGAGGAAGTAGACAAATAATTGAAGAAGCCTCAAGAAGTATGGTCAGGCAAGAAGCTAGACGCCTCCCATCTCAAGGTGTTCGGTTGCACCATGTTTGCCAAGGTCCAGGCCGGTGAGGGCTCTGGAAAGCTCGATGCAAGAGCACGAAAGTGCTTTTTCATCGGCTATGACACTGCTCACAAAGCTTATCGACTGTGGGACCAAGGAGCTAAGAAGGTCAACCGCAGCAAAGACGTGGATTTCCACGAAAGTTCTGTGAGTAAGGAAGAGCATCTCAAACTCGAGAACGCTCCAAAACAGGAAGAGTGGCTCACTCTCCTTGAAGAGGGAGACAAAGCACCAGTAAAATGGCATGAAACAGGTGCTGCAACAGGGAGAGGAGCTCATGAGGATGACTCGGAGGAATCAGAATCTGATTCCGACGTATTCGATCCTCCGTATAATGAGGAGGATGCCTCTCCCATCATCAACGACAAACCAGACCTCCAGCCTCCACATCAACAGTACCAGCCAGCAGGTTCAAGGAGCAGCTCACACCTCAAAGTACCTCGGCAAAATTAAGATGCAGATAGGGGTGAATGGACAGGCTTCAACTATTCATTCTTGGTTCAAGAGGAGACAACATCTGTCGCAAAGGCACTCACTCGGCCTGACAAAGCAGAGTGGGACGAAGCAATTTGCAGTGACCTTAGCTCCATCGAAGAGAATGGGACATGAGTACTGGTGGACAGACCTGCCCGAGCTCACGTTGTGGGGTCCAAGTGCGTACTGAAAGTAAAAAGGAAACAGGATGGCAAGATAGACAAGTACAACACACAGGTGGTAGCAAAGGGGTTCTTCCAACGGCCTAGCGCAGAGTACGATGAGACCTTTGCTCCAGTTGTGACGTTTGCCTCCATTCGGTCAATGCTTACCATTGCTGTTGCCGAGAACATGGAGGTCCACCAGATGGATGCCAAGACGGCCTTCCTTTACGGCAAACTTG
>SZWC01007428.1:48128-61325 GCA_023375785.1 Penium margaritaceum
TTGAAGGTGATTCTCTGCCTCTTGTAACAAGGATTCCATGCATTGAGCAAATGCTTGAGCAAAACAAACATATCCCTGTTTTCTCCTATTCTTTGGCAATGAAGAAAGCACAAATAGGGGTCGACCATTGTACGACACAAACTATGTAAAATATTTAGAATCCTTCACCAAGTTGTTTACATCATGCTTTATCTGGGCTAGAGACTCATCCCGGTCATCCATTGAGGGGTCCACGAACATGTAGAGTATATGTTTGAGTATACATTTCATGCGCTCCATTTGTCCATTTTCTGTGGGTTATACTACAACCGACATGCAATCACACTCACTTTTGAAGTACTCATTCATATTCGCCACAACTTACTAGCAAATGCTTCTGAATTTCTTAGAGATATTACATAATGGCGGGCCGTGGTACTTCAACTCCAGAAAGGAGAAAAACATTCTCCGTTTTGTTCACATATATGGCCATGGGAGTAAAGCATGACGTTTCCATCAAAAGATCCACGATCATTGTATCACGGCCACGAGCCATGCCTAGAAGACCGGCTGTAAAGCCGATTGTGAATCATTCCCACGGAGGCCATACAATGGGGAGATCTTGGAGGAGTCCAAGGGGGTTCTTGTTACTTGCCTGGTTCTAGATACATGGATCTCATACCATACAATACTCATGGACACTGAAACTCCATAATGTCCACCAATAGAAGTACAGGAGTGATTTTCATTTTCTTCATGGTCTCACGTGACTTCGCACTGACAGTTCGTAGAATTGAGAGTCTATCTTCGCTCGAAGATCTCCCGGTTTTTTTTAATGATTTTTTCTATGTGCCAATAGATTCCAGTGGCTTCCACCAATCTGTGCTTGTCCAGACTTCAAGAGTGTTGAAACCGAGTATCCACACAAAATCCTATTTGTATCACGTTTGTAACGCTACTGTGGTGGATTATCCAAGGTTTCAGTACTGCTCATTCTTTCATGGATGAGTAATAGTCACCTTCAATTGCGATGTAACATGTAGGGTCCCGCTATCATAGGATCCCAGTGACAATGGGGAAACGGCTCAAACTCACAACCCAAAGAACTATTTCAGTTTCTTACAGGATGCTAAATTTGTTGTCTTCTTTAGGTTATCCCTAGGTTACATATGGAGGTGGTTGTTTCAAGGGTGGGGGGGTGAGAGGGGTCTGGTACCTGTGTTCTACTGATGCAATAGCCAAAAAACACCCACTGTCTTCAGTGCTTACTTTGATTTCCATTGACCGTGGACTTATTGGATTGGCCACGTTGAATTTGTCCTTTCTGATTTTCTCAAGTAAACAAAAATAGACTCAGGTTTTTTCTCCTACGTGTTTGTCATCTTGACGGATTCAGTCCCACTTGAGAAAAAAAACTAATGGGTTGTTGTTGNAGGGGTTCAATGTTGTTTGCTACATTGGGGTTTTGGTGGAGCCGACTCATGGGGGTCCAAATCTTGTTTGTCTAGTAGTGGTGCCAACACTTGTTTATCACTCTAGTGGGAAAACGATTTTTGGGCTCCCATGAGTTGTGCTCCGGTCCATGAACGACCTAATGAACAAAGTACTAGAAACCTATGAATCTACAAGCAGAGTGTATGCCCGTGGTGCAAGTCTATTAAATGAACCTCATATTTACGGACTATAGGAATGGTTGTAAGTCACGTTTGAGGAATACTGTCTTCCATGCATGAAACTTGTAGGCACACATGACAAAATGCGCATAACTTCATGCTATATGGAAGAAGAAACGGGTATACCATTGGCCCAATGGGTGCAATGATGAAAAAGTGCCAGACCCAGTTCATTAAAATGTTTGATGGCTCATGTGACTTCAGCTGAAGATGTTTACTGTAGAGCAACACCTTGCCACTAATGTAAAAAGAGACCTCACAGTGAATTTTGTTAGCATGTCTTTGGTTGTTGCTAAGACACTTGAAGGTGATTCTCTGCCTCTTGTAACAAGGATTCCANAAGTCTATTAAATGAACCTCATATTTATGGACTATAGGAATGATTGCAAGTCACGTTTGAGGAATACTGTCTTCCATGCATGAAACTTGTAGGCACACATGACAAAATGCGCATAACTTCATGCTATATGGAAGAAGAAACTGGTATACCATTGGCCTGATGGGTGCAATGATGAAAAAGTGCCAGACCCAGTTCATTAAAATGTTTGATGGCTCATGTGACTTCAGCTGAAGATGTTTACTGTAGAGCAACACCTTGCCACTAATGTAAAAAGAGACCTCACAGTGAATTTTGTTAGCATGTCTTTGGTTGTTGCTAAGACACTTGAAGGTGATTCTCTGCCTCTTGTAACAAGGATTCCATGCATTGAGCAAATGCTNTTCCATTGACCGTGGACTTATTGGATTGGCCACGTTGAATTTGTCCTTTCTGATTTTCTCAAGTAAACAAAAATAGACTCAGGTTTTTTCTCCTACGTGTTTGTCATCTTGACGGATTCAGTCCCACTTGAGAAAAAAAACTAATGGGTTGTTGTTGGTCATGACCGTCATGCCCCTTCCATGCCAATGAAACAACAAGGAGTTCTATAAACCCAGCCATGTATAGTGTTTTTCATAACGACAAGCTTCTCACTCTCACACACAGCTCGGTGGCTGATTTGCATTAGGAATGCTTTGAGTCCTACCACGATGCATCACACCGCACCTCCTAAGGCTGTGATGGATCTATAAGAGCTAAGATGGGCACTGCTGAAACANGGAAGAAGAAACGGGTATACCATTGGCCCAATGGGTGCAATGATGAAAAAGTGCCAGACCCAGTTCATTAAAATGTTTGATGGCTCATGTGACTTCAGCTGAAGATGTTTACTGTAGAGCAACACCTTGCCACTAATGTAAAAAGAGACCTCACAGTGAATTTTGTTAGCATGTCTTTGGTTGTTGCTAAGACACTTGAAGGTGATTCTCTGCCTCTTGTAACAAGGATTCCATGCATTGAGCAAATGCTTGAGCAAAACAAACATATCCCTGTTTTCTCCTATTCTTTGGCAATGAAGAAAGCACAAATAGGGGTCGACCATTGTACGACACAAACTATGTAAAATATTTAGAATCCTTCACCAAGTTGTTTACATCATGCTTTATCTGGGCTAGAGACTCATCCCGGTCATCCATTGAGGGGTCCACGAACATGTAGAGTATATGTTTGAGTATACATTTCATGCGCTCCATTTGTCCATTTTCTGTGGGTTATACTACAACCGACATGCAATCACACTCACTTTTGAAGTACTCATTCATATTCGCCACAACTTACTAGCAAATGCTTCTGAATTTCTTAGAGATATTACATAATGGCGGGCCGTGGTACTTCAACTCCAGAAAGGAGAAAAACATTCTCCGTTTTGTTCACATATATGGCCATGGGAGTAAAGCATGACGTTTCCATCAAAAGATCCACGATCATTGTATCACGGCCACGAGCCATGCCTAGAAGACCGGCTGTAAAGCCGATTGTGAATCATTCCCACGGAGGCCATACAATGGGGAGATCTTGGAGGAGTCCAAGGGGGTTCTTGTTACTTGCCTGGTTCTAGATACATGGATCTCATACCATACAATACTCATGGACACTGAAACTCCATAATGTCCACCAATAGAAGTACAGGAGTGATTTTCATTTTCTTCATGGTCTCACGTGACTTCGCACTGACAGTTCGTAGAATTGAGAGTCTATCTTCGCTCGAAGATCTCCCGGTTTTTTTTAATGATTTTTTCTATGTGCCAATAGATTCCAGTGGCTTCCACCAATCTGTGCTTGTCCAGACTTCAAGAGTGTTGAAACCGAGTATCCACACAAAATCCTATTTGTATCACGTTTGTAACGCTACTGTGGTGGATTATCCAAGGTTTCAGTACTGCTCATTCTTTCATGGATGAGTAATAGTCACCTTCAATTGCGATGTAACATGTAGGGTCCCGCTATCATAGGATCCCAGTGACAATGGGGAAACGGCTCAAACTCACAACCCAAAGAACTATTTCAGTTTCTTACAGGATGCTAAATTTGTTGTCTTCTTTAGGTTATCCCTAGGTTACATATGGAGGTGGTTGTTTCAAGGGTGGGGGGGTGAGAGGGGTCTGGTACCTGTGTTCTACTGATGCAATAGCCAAAAAACACCCACTGTCTTCAGTGCTTACTTTGATTTCCATTGACCGTGGACTTATTGGATTGGCCACGTTGAATTTGTCCTTTCTGATTTTCTCAAGTAAACAAAAATAGACTCAGGTTTTTTCTCCTACGTGTTTGTCATCTTGACGGATTCAGTCCCACTTGAGANGTCATGACCGTCATGCCCCTTCCATGCCAATGAAACAACAAGGAGTTCTATAAACCCAGCCATGTATAGTGTTTTTCATAACGACAAGCTTCTCACTCTCACACACAGCTCGGTGGCTGATTTGCATTAGGAATGCTTTGAGTCCTACCACGATGCATCACACCGCACCTCCTAAGGCTGTGATGGATCTATAAGAGCTAAGATGGGCACTGCTGAAACAAGTTCTTTGACTTTGAGAAAACAAGTATCATGGTCAGGTGTCCATTCCTAATGGGTGTCCTTTCACATAAATGTGGTTAGTATTGGTATTATGGTAAAACATACTTGTATGTATTGATAGAAGTAACATACAAGACTCAGGAAAGACTGGATCTAACAAGCATACTCTTGACGTGGCCATTCTACTACAAAATGGGTATTTTATATCCACGTCGATAGAATCCTTGCCAATCTTGTGTCCAAGGTATTCATTGCTGTCTTGTGTGACACTTGCACTTACTCCATTTTTCATAGAAGTTTTGTCTCCAAATGATCGCAAGGAATTTCCACAGATATTCATTCTACATAAATCAAGGATACATTCTAGNTATTTTATATCCACGTCGATAGAATCCTTGCCAATCTTGTGTCCAAGGTATTCATTGCTGTCTTGTGTGACACTTGCACTTACTCCCTTTTTCATAGAAGTTTTGTCTCCAAATGATCGCAAGGAATTTCCACAGATATTCATTCTACATAAATCAAGGATACATTCTAGGAAAACTAAGACAGCTTGCCAAGCTCCTTCGAAATACTTCTGATCATTTCTCCATGAAAGGTTGGCTGACCATTCAAAAGCCCGAAGTACAAAACTCAAAATCATTATGTCACATGTGTCTTTGGAATGCAGTTTTGGTCCTATCATTCTACAAGATGCAGATTTAGTTGCATCCCTAAGAGAAATACAAAGAAGACAAGATTTCCACTCCCTGGGGTTGGTCAAGAGGCCCCTTATATGTGGTAAGGTGAGAAGGTTTTTCACCATCAGTTTATTCAGCTCTTTGTAGTCTATGCACATGCATAAGCCGTTTTCCTTTTGTCACAAGATGGACTGTCACACTGTCCACCAAGCTACTCGGCTCAATTTACCATTTTGCTAAGTACTCTTTTGTTTTCTTTTTGGCTTATTACCTTTCTGCCAGACTAAGGTGATACATAGGCCAGAGAAGTGAAGCACTGCCTAAGCATCCCGTCTACCTGACATTTCACCCCACTCAGCTCTTGGTCTCTCATTAGACATGTCCCCTTGACTTTCAATGTTTTTCTTAGCTTTGGGTCATTTTGATGAATGCCACTTCACCGTGGAGGGAGCTTTCAGCGCAGTTTGGGGGAAAAACCTCTTTAAAATCCTTGATTAGTAGTCGCATCTCCTCTAGCATGGCTACACTGTTGACAGTTTTGAGGTTGATATAAGGCTGATGAGCCATAGATCCCCCCTCCATCAGCTTCTACATGGACGAGCCATGTGTAAGCTCCTCGTTGTATCTCTTTGCCACATCTAAAAAGATGAGTATCGTGCTTTGTTGCATTGTACTTGTCGCAACTTCCCCATTTGCTACATGTAACCACACTTGATGAGAGGAATGGTTTGTCGTTTGCCATTGATGTCGATAGAGACCACTTCACTAGTCGAGTCAGTATGAGGAGTGTGATTTAACAAAAAGTATTGATCAAATATGATTTTGTGGTCTCTCGTTAGGCGATAGCTCCTGACCAATACACAATCCTGTCCTTGGATTTTTAGTCAAGGTGGTTTGTATAATTCTGTTGATTATTTCTCATTTACACACCCCTGGTTCAGTCTTGCAGACCAGCCTACAAGCCACGTCGATGCTAATGAAACTATGCAAGGCTCCCCATCGATTATTATGGCATTGCTTTATGACTTTTGCAATCCCTCATTTGCACATGTGGCAATACTACAGGTTTGTCGTCCTTGTACCCCTCATCAAACCGTGAAATCTAATGAAGCATTGTCTTTCACCTCCTAATATGTTCAGAGGGAGGACGAGTTGGCACATTTTTTACTGACCAGAAAGGAATCTTGCCTTAATCTCCTGTCCTCTCTCATTTCCCAAATCCTTTTGTTTTTATGTGACTCTCTCCTCCCTTTTTGGCCTCTCAATTATCATGTAAAGATAACATAAAATGTGACCTCGGATTTGTTTTACGTCTGGTACATATGTTGATAATGTGGATTGATGGCGTCAGTCTGTATGTGAATGGACGGTTTTGTCCACTCTAGCTTCCTTCTACCACAGTCAAGATCTAGGCCTTAAAATCAAGAGCCATCAGATTCCTTCATCGGAATGTATTATCGATCCAACCAGCTATTGTAGTCATTTTGGATGTCAAACAATATAATGTATCATCTGACGTCATGCTTGAGGTAATTGTTACGGTGGAAACAGGAATCACCTGGGAAAACTCATTGTTTGAGATGATTCTTTGAGAACACTGCGTGTGTTCCACCACATGGGAATACTATTATAGCCATTGTAGCTTGCACCATGCATCAATTTCTCTTTTCTTATTTTTTTCTAAAACATGAAACAATGGTATCCATAGAGTTGGTCTAGCTGTCCACGGAGACAAAGGGTGTTGCCACGTTGGATTAATCTGTATGGGATGTACCCTACTGACTTTGATATTCGATTTTAACCTTGTTTTTCCTAATCGAATATCGCCGAATTCGACCCTTCGACGAATTTATAGAGGCATGAAATATATAACTATCATGAAAAATCGAATTTAAAGTACCATCATGCTAGTTTAGGGTTCGGGTTCTTGTGGGCTATTGTTTATTTCTTATGGGTGAAGCAGGGACTTAAAACCTGGTCTTTCGTGATTACATTGAGTGAAAAGGTACATTTCATTTCGGCGAGAGAAGCAGAGACGAGCACATACGACAAAAAAATTTGCACGTTCAACAATGTGGTCAAGCAATGGAACAGCAAACAGTTCACACGACCTCGTCCTCCTCCTCCACGTCATCAGTGTGGAAGAGGAGCTTTCCTGCATAAGGAGCTGCCGCTCGTTGAAAAGCAGGGTCAAACACACGTGGGAACAAAGATTTGCCCCATGCGTTCTTCACTAACGGCTCCTGTTCACGCATGTACGACCACGCATAAAAAAACCATGCGCATACTGCCTCCTTCATAATCTTCATGCCGACATTGCTGTTGTCACCTGTACGTGTCCGCTCCGTCCCCCACTCAGCAAAAAGCTCTTCTAGCTTGTTTTTCAGCGGACGCATCAGTCCAATGTCCGCTGGCTGCGCCTTCGGAGTGCATCCAGCGGGGATGTACACTGTCCGTATATAGGGGAAGTTTGTCCCCAGCCACTCCTGGAAGCTGGCGCTGCACTGAGGGCGCCAAGTGTCGAGGACAAGCAGGATGTCCGCCTCGCCCTCCTTCACACGGAGTGCCTTGCACATCCGTCGGTAGTACGGAAGGACGATGGCACCGACCCACTCGCGGGTTGTGTCCGCATTAGCCCAATGGGTCTGCGTGTAGGTGAGATTCCAGCCAGCTTCCACCAATCGTGCTGCGTTGGTGCCCGAGGGAAGACAGCGACTGGTCTTGCCTCCGAAGATGAGCTGCATGGGCAGCAGCTCCCCGGGCATGGAGCTCGTTACAACTGCGGTGATGCATCGCTTGTCTTCCAGACCTAGCACTGCCACGTCGTCGCTTCCGATTGGAGCGTACGTATGGCCTGCAGCAGGCATGAGCTGCACACTCGTATGGTCAGCGTTTAAAACCATAAATGGCTTGATGCCGTAAAGCGTGACCATGCACGCAGCTCTGCGATGGAACATCAGCACCCGCTCCTCCCAGTCATCGGGTACCTTCTGCGCTGCTGTGGTGCCTGCACGCCATCCCCATCCCATCTCCTTCCTCACAAAGGAGCGCACCCATGACCGCCCAAATGCTTTCAACCCCATCTGCGCAAGCTCGTCTGGTGCATGGCGTGCGATGATGCCGCGCACTTGCTGCCTGATTGTGTTGCTGTTGAGTGCCACGCCTGCTGCACGTGCCTCCTCCAACTCCTTTTTGATTTCCGCCATAATGACTGGCTGCGTAGCCATCCAAGCACGCTTTCCCTTGTATCCATGCTTGCGCTTGTTGCTGGAGACGGGCGCAGATGGTGCAGCTGCTATAGACGTGAGTACCGCAGACTCGTACTGTTTTTTCACGATTTTCGTGCCGTCGATGAACCAGCCAGCCACAGTGCTTGCAGCAAGCCGATCGTACACACAGAAGCCGTCGGGCGTGCGGAACGTGCGGCGGAGATGCTGCACTGTTGCGTAGGCCGTCGGCTGCGTCTTGTATGCTTGATAAATCGTGCGGAAGTGCCCGGACCCAAACCAGTCCGCGTACTTCCCACGCTTCTTCGACGTAGACGCGCCCGTGGAAGTTCCTGTGGTGTCCGCGGTGGTGGTTTTCTCCGACACTTGGAGGGCCAGGCACTCCGTGTCAGTTGAGTCGTCAGAGTCCTGGCCGTCGGATGAAGACGATGAGCGGTCCAGGTTGTCGTCGGAGTCGTTAGAGCTGGCAGATTTGTCATCGTCGCTTGAGCTGCTGTCGCTGTAACCGGCGGTTGGAGTTCGTCCCTTGATGACAAGGGCTCCTGAACGGAGCCTTGTCCTTGGAGGCTCACGCTTTGGTGGTGAGCTGGCAGGCGCCTTTCCCTTGTCGGCAGCTGTCGGTGGCTTTCGCACTTCGGTACCGTCGTCCTTACTTCCTGAGGTACCAGCCCCAGGACTGTAGTTCCACACAGTCCTTGGTGGGCAAGGACGGACGGTAACGGACCCCAAGAGGGAAGCTTGGGAGCTGCTACCCGCCGATGGTTGGGACCACACGAGGGGGATGTTGGAGGGGAGGGCGAGAGGCGTAGTGTCATCTGACTTCGGAGGCACGTACGTTGAGTAGTCACGCGGGGCATGCACGACAGGTTCGTCGGTTCTGTCGAAGGTGAGGTTGACAGGTTTCCGGGGACGACCAACCGGACGGCGAGTAGGAGTAGGACAAGGTGGGGGGCCATGACGTGTGGCATTCGTGAGACGACAACAACACTCCTCGGGGGTGACCTGTTGCAAGTAGCGGTCCATGATGGGCGGGAGGTTAGGATCTGAGAGCGGGGATTGGTGGTAATCTGAGCAGGACAGCGCAGACTGACGGTAACATGCACGAAATCGTCGCCACCCTTCATTGGCCGTTGCAGGGCGCTGTGGTCTCCCGCCCCACCTCGGTCTGTTTTTTGGTCGCGATCCTGACAGAAGACCGCCTTTTCCGTCGAACGGGCAGTTGCACTTTGCCGAATTGAGAAACTGTACCGGGCCACTCGCCGAATTTGAGGTGTCACCCCTGCTGCTTCGACGAATTCCAAGAGAACCAGAATACATTACCCAGTCAACGAAGTTAAAGAATCCTAAATTCATAACTGGTAAAACTACGAATTTAAANAGCGGGGATTGGTGGTAATCTGAGCAGGACAGCGCAGACTGACGGTAACATGCACGAAATCGTCGCCACCCTTCATTGGCCGTTGCAGGGCGCTGTGGTCTCCCGCCCCGCCTCGGTCTGTTTTTTGGTCGCGATCCTGACAGAAGACCGCCTTTTCCGTCGAACGGGCAGTTACACTTCGCCGAATTGAGAAACTGTACCGGGCCACTCGCCGAATTTGAGGTGCCACCCTTGCTGCTTCGACGAATTCCAAGAGAACCATAATATATTACCCGGTCGACGAATTTAAAGAATCCTAAATTCATAACTGGTAAAACTACGAATTTAAAAGTCAGTAGGGTAGTATGTATGTGGAGAATACCAACCACCATATCCCCTTGTACTTTAAGAGTTGGTGAAAGTTGAGTCATTTACACGCTTAATGGATGGCATTCCTGGATTCTACCTTCGACTGCGGCACTAAGTACCACCTAGGAAAAGAGACAGCAAAAGTCCTAAGTACACAACTATCCTTGATGGAGAAGATCAACATGTTTCAGATTTCAGTGAAGCTCATACATTCAGCAACCGCTCATGAGGGGTTGCAAATAGACTAGAGGATACGAAGGTATTAAAATTATTGTAGGAAAAGACTAACTACCGACAGTTATTCACTCGTAGAATCCGTGTACCATTGAATGAAGAACTTTGGAGAATTCCATTTGAGGAATACCAGACCACATGTTTAAGAGGACACTTTGGTAAGGACAAGACTCTGGAGAAACTATTAAAGTACTATATGTGGTAAGCATTCAAAACAGCATCCTAAACTACTACGAGATGTGCACAATGTGTTAATGCCATAAGTCGAGATGAACCAAATCCCTGAGCTTGCTCCAACTATAATACATACGCAAGGAACCATGGTTGGATATCTCCATGGACTTCGCGGTGACTTTTCTCACCGTGATGGAAAGCTTTCATGCAATTCTCATGGTTGCTTACCACTTTCCCAACATTTCATAATTTGTCCTGACTACAATGTTGGTCACTATCAAGAGAAAATCAAGACTTCTCCTTAACAGGGTTGTTTATACGAGGTTATGGTATGCCCTTTTCCATTGCTATTGATCAAAATTGGAGTTTCATAAGGAGGTTTTTGAGGGAGCTGATGGATTGGTATGTATACCGGACCCAATTATTGACTACCATTATGTGAATCATTGTCCATCCTCATACTGACAAGCAGACATTGGGGACAAATCAGATGTTTAAGCAACTACTCCAGAATCTATGTGAGCCAAATGGAACTGACAGGGCTGACATGTTTCCGACCCCTGAGCTCTCGTATGACATCACGACCCCCGTAGCAAAGGGTAAAATTCCTTGCAATGTGGTTTGTAGCACAAAATTTGCAAGATCAATAGGTTTTCAGTGTTCAATAACACACTCTATGTGGACATTTAACAATAACACCTTCGTTATATCTTGGACAAGATATGCGAGGTGCTTGTGAAGACACAAGCCAGAATGAAGCGAGAAGCAAGCTGTCAAGCATTAGTCAGATATTGAGTTCCACATTGGTGTCAATGTTTTATTCAGCTAAACAAATGCCAGGTTACTAGGTCACGATTCCATAAGATTATAACATACACGACTTGGCTTGTTCACGTGTCCTTGCCAAGCATCGCTTCCATGAAAACATGACCATCCACCTGGTTTTACAAGTCAGCCCTCTCAAGTTCTTCCAAGGTCCTTGGCAGGGAGGTACCTCCGCATCCACCCATCGAAGCAGACGACAACACAGAGTATAAAGTAAGAAAAATCCTTACACACCTGCAACGAGGCAAAGTCATGGAGCATCTCCTTGAAAAACAAGGCTACATCATGTTGCAGAGCAGTTGGGAGTCTTATAAAAGCCTCACAAACCTTGATAACTTGATTGACAGTTGTTTTGGATGGCCCCAGCATATGCTTTTTTATGCACCAAGACGTCGTGTCTACAAGCAGATGAATTATTATGTCCGAGACATTCACAAGTCCCCAAACCACGTGAGTGGGCATTTTTTCTCGTGTCTATAGCCAAGTGCATGCCGACATTCATTGTCGCCATTATTTTACAAAGACGCACTTTTATGTTCTTAACCCCCCCCCCCTTTCACTTCCTGGCGGAGTTTCTTCAAGCAGTAACTTATGGTGCGGTTTTGCATGCGTTGCTCAATTCGAGCACCTCAAGTTTGCCTCATTCTTGATTTTGCACATGTACATTTCTGCTCGAGAGAAGATGCGTGGAAGCTTCCTAGCTACACAGCCGCTGACTGGGCGTCAGAGCCTTGTCAGACGGTAACGACAATCACAAGTCGTGCACGCACCGGCAACGGTCTGGCTAGGAGACACAAGGCAAAGTGTCAGAATGCTTCAATAGCATTTGCAGAGAGAAATGACAAATGAAAGGTCCATGGCATAAGTACCTGCCGCGGCGCACGGCGGGTGTCGCACGCGGCACTGCAAGGTCTGTCCTAAAACCGGGCCAAAACCACTATTTTGGCTGTAACTCTGCGCACACATGTCAAAACTCTACGCCGTCTGAACCTAGACGTGCAGAATCACAAACCGGACACTACGACTGGTCACATGCATGCATCCAGCATCAAACGGTGGAAACACAATGCAAAAAACATGCAAATCAGGCCCACGGCCAGTCCGCCGATAAAGTCCTGCGTGCTATAGAAAAAACTTCAAGAGGTCCCGGGTAGTGTCCAGAGCTCTGGAACGGTCGTCGGTGAGCTCCAAGCTGGTAGTCCGCCACCAGATGAAGCACCGGTGTCACCAAGGTCTGCATCAGGGATCTGCACGAGTATGGACACGGCTGAGTGGTCACAATAAACTGTACAGGTCAGCAGGAACGTCACAAATCACAACACTCCCCCATGACCCGATGGTACGCATGGAGGCACGGAGAACAATGCTGCGAGTGTCCATAGCAGTCACAGTCGCAGACTCGGCAGTGTGCTCCACAGAGAGTCCCATCAGTGTGTAAGCACGGACAGGAAGCAAACTGAGCTCAAGGTCAGGCACAAACAGCACCTCGGAGAGATACAAGGGGCCAGAAGGACCATCCAAATGCACGACCTTAACACCCTGGACTGGCAAGGGCTGACTAGAGCCTGTGCGGACGGAACAAACAGACGCAACAGGGCCGCGAATGACAAAATCACTACGACGACACGTCATGTGATGAGTTGCACCTGAATCGATGATCCAAGTGCCGTCGGAATCACGACTGGAGGATGTCACTATACAACTGGCAATGGAACACTCGGCCCCGGACGGACGCTGGGCAGCAGGTGGGGAGGAACGACAAAGGGCACAACGGTGAGA
>SZWC01007428.1:87294-102454 GCA_023375785.1 Penium margaritaceum
CACGCATGGAGAGGGTGTTGAACTGGACAGTAAGAACGCTCTGTGCTGCGTGTCTAGTGACAGTGGTGTGACGCTTGATAAGTGCATATGCGCCAACTGGATGAGCGTGCGGCGTGTAGTGTCAGCATTGTAGGACTCGATCTCGTCAGTGAGATCGTCCGGTCTAGCGCGTATGAGGGCACGAACAACATGCGTGGACTCAGCAGCTGTGGGGACAAAAGGCGGATTTGCCGCGGGATTGGGCAAGTGATAACACTCCCAAAGTTGCTCACCCTACGCCCAAGCACTGAAACGTACTTCCCAAGAAGCAAAAGAGAGGTTAGCGGTGAAGTGAGGTGGTGCTGAGTCAAAGTCAGACTTGCGCTGCGGGGGTTGGACAATTGTTTCTGCAGCGGTGGTGCCTGTAGCAACTATAGCAACAATGGATTAAGGGTTGAGAGAGCTCGTGCTGTTGGATGCGGAAGCGAGAGAGGTAGAGAAGGCTGCTGCGATGTTAGCCGCAGCAGAGGCGGCATGCGTGGAGCGCAATGCAGGCTGCAAGCGGTTGAGGACAAGGTCGGCAATGTGATCGGCGAAGGCGTCCTGATCGCCCTGTTCAGCATGCAGTTTTTCCCTAGCAGCGCACTGGGCAGTGAGGACTGCTTGGAGAGCGGCACGCTCTTTGCGCAGCTCCTCCTGCAGAGCAGCATACTAATCATCGTCAAGTGGCATGGTGAGTAGTGCACAGGATGGGCAAGTTTTTGCGGGCAGAGTTTCCCCTGCCCCAGGGGGCGTGGGAAATGAAAAAGGTGGTGGATCAGTGTTGCTGCAAGACAGAAGAGAGAGTAGGTACACACAGCTACAAGAGAGAGAGAGAGAGAGAGAGAGAGAGAGAGAGGAGAGAGAGAGAAATCCCCAAGCATTGGGAGAAGGACAGCTCACCAAGTCTAATGACATAGGCTAAACAAAGGTGACAGCGCATCTGCTACGGATGCTGCAATGACTGCTACAGAGGATGATGCAGAGACGATGAAGCAGGTGACTCCAGTAAGAGCAGCACCGGTCAGAGTGGAGACATCAGCTACAGTTGTGACTAGAAGATGAATCTGATGGCCGAAGGGCGAGGATGCAGCTGTAGTGGATACCAGGGAGGTGGATGCCTGAATAGAGGTCACAGCATTGTAGAGAGCTGTAGCAACGGAGGCTGCTGCTGCGGCGACAAAATCAGCTGCAGCGGCAATCCGTGTGGCGATGTTGATAGTGGCGGCTGCAAGTGGGCCCTGATCGACAGCAGTGGCGGTATAGTTCTTGACTGCCCTACCAGCAGTTGTGCTGGCAGGTTCTTGTGCGGCACGAGCTGAGGCTGCAAACGTGGAGGAGACAGCAGATCTAGAGACCAGAGCTGCCTCCAAGACGGTGAAGATGTCAGAGGGTATAGGAGATGCATGCACTGCTCGAGATGCAGCGGGTGATGCGGAGCGATGTGAGCCCTGCTTTGGTGGCCGCACCGCAGCTGCTACACTGGCTGGTTCTGCACCAGCAAGGGCTGCACGATGTGAAAGACACTGCTGACGTGTTCTACGGGCAACAGGGGAGCTTACCGGAGAGGAGGGGCAACGTTGCTCACGTGGCGGCCCCGTTGCTGGCACATTCTGCACCGTTGGCANTGTAGTGTCAGCATTGTAGGACTCGATCTCGTCAGTGAGATCGTCCGGTCTAGCGCGTATGAGGGCACGAATAGCATGCGTGGACTCAGCAGCTGTGGGGACAAAAGGCGGATTTGCCGCGGGATTGGGCAAGTGATAACACTCCCAAAGTTGCTCACCCTACGCCCAAGCACTGAAACGTACTTCCCAAGAAGCAAAAGAGAGGTTAGCGGTGAAGTGAGGTGGTGCTGAGTCAAAGTCAGACTTGCGCTGCGGGGGTTGGACAATTGTTTCTGCAGCGGTGGTGCCTGTAGCAACTATAGCAACAATGGATTAAGGGTTGAGAGAGCTCGTGCTGTTGGATGCGGAAGCGAGAGAGGTAGAGAAGGCTGCTGCGATGTTAGCCGCAGCAGAGGCGGCAGGCGTGGAGCGCAATGCAGGCTGCAAGCGGTTGAGGACAAGGTCGGCAATGTGATCGGCGAAGGCGTCCTGATCGCCCTGTTCAGCATGCAGTTTTTCCCTAGCAGCGCACTGGGCAGTGAGGACTGCTTGGAGAGCGGCACGCTCTTTGCGCAGCTCCTCCTGCAGAGCAGCATACTAATCATCGTCAAGTGGCATGGTGAGTAGTGCACAGGATGGGCAAGTTTTTGCGGGCAGAGTTTCCCCTGCCCCAGGGGGCGTGGGAAATGAAAAAGGTGGTGGATCAGTGTTGCTGCAAGACAGAAGAGAGAGTAGGTACACACAGCTACAAGAGAGAGAGAGAGAGAGAGAGAGAGAGAGAGAGAGAGAGAGAGAGAGAGAGAGAGAGAGAGAGAGAGAGAGAGAGAGAGAGAGAGAGANGGCGATGTTGATAGTGGCGGCTGCAAGTGGGCCCTGATCGACAGCAGTGGCGGTATAGTTCTTGACTGCCCTACCAGCAGTTGTGCTGGCAGGTTCTTGTGCGGCACGAGCTGAGGCTGCAAACGTGGAGGAGACAGCAGATCTAGAGACCAGAGCTGCCTCCAAGACGGTGAAGATGTCAGAGGGTATAGGAGATGCATGCACTGCTCGAGATGCAGCGGGTGATGCGGAGCGATGTGAGCCCTGCTTTGGTGGCCGCACCGCAGCTGCTACACTGGCTGGTTCTGCACCAGCAAGGGCTGCACGATGTGAAAGACACTGCTGACGTGTTCTACGGGCAACAGGGGAGCTTACCGGAGAGGAGGGGCAACGTTGCTCACGTGGCGGCCCCGTTGCTGGCACATTCTGCACCGTTGGCAAATCGTCGGAGGCGGATTGGCAGTAGGCTGTGTATTCGGCGGCATCAGCAAGCGCAAGGTGCTCCGCAGGGTCGTATTCCTCCCCGGGGTGATACCCCGGGCTGTCACAACGTTGGCGACATGCCCACGTGCGCTAGTCTTCCTCCTCGTAGCGTACAAGCAGCTCGTTCGTGCGTGCGCGTTCACACCAGCCCCTTGGCGATGAGGGGATTGGCTCCGTGTCGGGTGGCGAAGCCAGGGTGGCGGCTCAAACCGCAGAAGCGGCTGCCCTTGTGCACATGGGAGTGACAGGGATGTTAAAAAGCTGCACAGCAGCGGTAACACGGTGACATGGCTTTGGGCTGATAGGCAGCGGGTCGAGGGCCAGCTGAGATCTAAGAGAAGAGCCCAAATGAACGTAGCTGCGGTACCAAAGTGTGGGACCGTAGGATCGCGACGCAGTTGAGGACCAAGGTTAGAGGCCAGGGTCCGGGTCAACGAGATATGAAGACCTGTGGAGCTGCTGAGTAGAATGGCGGGACTGCGATGCTGCAAGAGTGCGGCGAGGCAGACCGCGGTTAGGGCTCCAGGGCACCGGGGCAAAGAATGGCTCCGGTGGTGTGGAGTTGATGTCCGCGGTGAGGTTGAACCCCGAGGCTTGGATAGACTACGCCCCTTGGCAGTGGTGTGGCGGTTTAAGTGAGGGTCAATGTCGCGGGTGAGTAGAGGTCCCTGCCTAACTTGACGTCCTCGTTCTACACGTGGGCCCCGGATCAACTGAGTGGAGGGAGGGATCCCTGATGCTCTGATACCAGTCGGTGGCAGCAAGAGGCCGCCTCACACCCTCAAACATGTAGCCTAGGACCAAGCAACATCCATGGCGGGACGAGGTGAGAGGGTAGTGCAAGAACACTTAGTTTTTAAGAGAACGAGAGAACGAGTAACGAGAGTGACGAGCTACCAAGCTCTTAGCACACGATTGAACGGGCCACCCACTCGAGAGGCTCGAAGTGTGGCCCGGCCGCCACCCTGGGGTCGAACCAGGCCGGTCAGCTAAAAAACTGCCGCGGTTTCTAACACCTCAGAGCGACTGAGCGTGTGGCCCCGTAGGATCAGCAACCCGGGCAAGAACTATAAAACCAGCACATCATGCAAAGCACAAGAAACCAGAATCCACATCGACCACGAGCGTATGTGATGCATGCAACTCTCAAGGAATCCCTCATGTTTTGGCCATCCTGTGGCTCATAACCAAAATGCTGCAAGGTGTCTCCATGGTAGGGCTTGAGCATGGCTGAGGTCACGTTTGTCTTGCATCCGGCAGAAGTGCCAGCACTGCTTGGACCACAGCTCCAAAGATGTTCAGTCACTTGCAGTGAACGTGTGTGTGGGTGAGCGAAGACAAGAGGTCAATTGCATGTGTGTCACAACCAACAGAGATCCCCCTAAGCAACATTTTGTGTGAGAGGATACATTGCACAGAACACAACGTGACAGATTGTGCTTGGAAAGGTGAACAGACGACGAATGAACGCTTTAAAACGTAAGAGTTAGATTGAAGAATGAGCGAGAGGGGCGGTTATCCCCTCCACCCTCTGTCACGCCAGCATGTGTGCAAACTGTGCAACACCTTGCCTATGGGAAAGCTGAGAAAAAAATCTACGAGCTACCAAACAGGAACCAGTAAGGTCCCCGCAACAGTACAGGTCACTTGGGTGGCCGAATGACAAACCGAAAGAAGCAACTTAAGTAGAAAAGCAAGATCTATGAAATGAAGATGACAAAGAGCAGAAGTGATGATGCCAAAAGTGGCCCTCATGAATTGGCCACAGAGAAAATCCCTGTGTGCACATAGGGATGTGCAAGATGAGGCTGAGACCATCAGAGTATCTGTCAACCACTGTAGCCTGCTTGCATGTGAGTGGCGTCGAATCCAGAGGTCACCATGATTGACATATCAACGCCCTCCCATGACAAGTAGATGAGAGATGCTATAATCCCGCATGGGGCATAGACAGGCGACAACAAGACAGAAGCAGCAGCAAGGATCCACAACTGCGTGAGAATGGATGATACAATGGTAGAACTGGGGTGACATAATGGGATGAGATGGATACACATAAACTATGATCGACATGGAGAAACTGGAGATGAACATAATGCATAGCCACCTTGAGCTTCCCTCAACAGAGCACCTTGGTGAGAAAGTCAGCACGCTGTTGACGGGTTTCAACTCCAATCAGGCCCACATCACCATGCACAATGTGTTCACGGAAAATGTGATGTTTGATGTTGATGTGCTTTTTGCGAGTGTGATGCATGCCATCTTGCTCGGCAATGCGGCAAGTGCTTTCATTGTTGCATCGAAGAGTGATGGTACAGATGGGCTAGCGCAGCTTTTGCATGAGATGATATAGCCAAACACCCTCACAAACACCCGTACCTAGAGCGGCATCCTTAGCCTCAGTTGAGCTATGCACGACACAATCTTGCTTTCCGCTTTTCCACAAAATTGTGGTACCGTTGATGTGCAAGATATAACCTGACCCGCTGTGCGCGTCACGATCGTGATGCGCACATCACTCACGATGGGGCTCAATCGCTATTGGTGGATACATCAACGACGACAAAGGACTGTGCGTGAAAACAAAAACCAAGACAGTGTGTGGAGACAACATAACAGACGACACGCAACGCCGCCTCAAGATGGATGCGACGTGGGAATAGGGAGAACTAGGACAAGAATTTGACTGCAAACACAGCGTCAGCACGTGTGGTAGTGCCAGGAAACATCAGAGACTTGATGACCTAGAGGTAAGTCGTAACATTTCCCAACTCCCCCAGCCACACAGGCTCAGCGGTCTTCAGAAGTTGCTGTCCAAAAGGTGTCATAGACATAGATGCGTAAGGAACAATAGCCAAGGGTGGCGAACCGCTCCTTTGGCCTAATGCACTTTGAGCACACGATGTTGACGGTTGCCCTCAGTCTCCATGCCCAAGAAGACAGGGATAGGGCTGAGATCATTCATCTTGTACGCAGATTGGCGGAGGTCTTTCACACCTTGGACAACTCGTTAATTCGGTGAGGCAATGAGGAGATCTCCCACATAGACAAAGACGTCAACGAATGGTACCGCAATGTCACTGACAAAGAGAGCAGGGTCAACTAGACTGCGACAGTAGCCACCATGCTTAAGGGTGGCAGAAATCTCAAGGTTCCACTAGCAAGGAGACTGCTTAATGCCTTGTGAAGGTGCCAGGCGGGGCCAGTACCATTGTCCAAGCCAGGTGACTGAGTACGATAGATCTCCTTATCGAGAGGTCCAACAAGACAGGTGTAGTTTCCAGTCATGCTGGACCACTTGGCTCAGTAATGCCTTTCCAGTAGTGTACTTCCCCATAGGGGAAAATGTGGCATCGGTGTCGACGCTAGGCACTTGGGAAAAGCCCTTGGCAGTGAGACGAGCATTCAAGCGCTCAACCATGCAGTTGGGCTTATGCTTGCACCAAAACAACCAACAGGTAGCCATTCCTTTGCATCCAGGTGGGAAGTCTACCATGTTGTAAATACCATACTCAGTGATTGCATCGAGCTCCTCACGCATGGCCCGCTCCCACAGAGCTGCATCTGGGGCGGAGTGATTTTGGCGGACGGTGTCTGGATGAGGCGGGAGAATTGTGCTACCATGCATAGTGAGTGTCTTGGGGACATAGGCGTGAGACACGGAAGGACCAGACTCAGCGACTGCAATAGCACGGAAGAACTCGTCCGCGATCAGGGAATAGGTGACTGCTGAGATGGGCTGCATGACAGCCACTGCCAGACCACGCCCATCTAGTCTGGTAGGAGGAGCTTGCTGGTCAGTGGTAGGGGCAGAGGTTCGGCCAAATGGATGAGCGAACACAGGACGACATGTAGAGGGGACAGAGTGAGAGGAAGACGACAAAGGACGTAGGCGACCACTGGGAGCCCGACTGTACTGGACAGGGACGGACAAGATTGGAGGAGCTACGTGGTCTGTTGCAAAAGGAACCAACAAGGGATTAGGGTGAATGTGAGAGTTGCCAGATCACACGGGCAAAGACGCAGGTGAGGATGTTGGAGATGATGCTGGTGATGTAGACGAGATAGCACTGGGTGATGTCACAGACAATAATGCAAGCAAAGATGAGGATGAAGAGGTGGATAGGGTAGTAGGCAGGGAGGCAAGCAACAATGCAGGTGCCGAAGATGCAAGCAATGATGTAGGGAGCGACGCAGACGTGCGTGCTAAGACGGACGCCGACAAGGGCCCCGACGAGACGGGAGGCGCAAGGGAGTACGGAGAGCCACCTGAGGGCCAACAGGGCCAAGAGCTGTCGGCAACACGCAAAACGAGGCCAAGGGAGGGGACTCAATGGACAATGTTACGAATGAACTCACTCTCAAAGAAAAAAGCCTCGCGTGAGTCAATGATATGAATGTCTGGATCCCAGAACAGAGACATCGAGGAATGGTCACAGACGCCCGCGTAAGGAGAGCTTCCCATCGTGCCGGTCCTTAGGGAGCTAGTCACCTACAATGCACCCTTGAACCTGCACAAGGTGCAAGTCATTCCGACCATGGTACAAAAATGTGTACGAAGTAACATGGTGTGGAAGGGGTCCCTGAGGAACCTGGTTCCGCACCCAAGTCACGTACTTCATGGCCTCATAAGTGAAAGCTTCAGACACAGCCATACTCAACCAGCATGGTGTGGACCCCATCTGCAAGAGTGCGATTCCAATGATATGAGAAGCCATTTTGCTGAGGTAAGAAAATATAGGTTGGATCCAATGAACTCACGACCACAATCAGAATGAAACACCTACAGCTTGCGTTGGCAGGTGCACTCTGCCTGGACAAGCCGGGACTCAACTATAGAACCGTCATCACTCTTGATATGGAGGGAAAAAATCTATCAGAAGCAGGAATACCCGGTACTCAGATAGAGAACATAAGGACCACCACCAAGGAATTCATGTTGGAACGGTCCCATGACATTAGCATGGAAAAGAGCAAGAGGCTCATGGGTGTGAGACGAGGATACAAGGAGAGGGGATTGATGCATTTTGCCTTGCATATACTCCATGAAGTCAGCTGTGCAAGGAGCGGAGAAAGTGGCAGCATGTAGAATAGTGGCACGCTGGTGACGCATCAGGCTGTGAATTGCACCCGTGCTCACATGGTAGAGGCGACGATGAAGCAAGCGCGTGTGCTCGACAGAACGAGGAGGAATGACATGGATGTGAGCAGCGGAATCATCGGATGCGCTAGGTACAAATAGAGGCACATGATGCAATCTATCACAACGAAGGCCACGGAGCACAACCCGCCTGGACAATTGCAACAAACCAGTACCCATGCCACGAGACCCAACAAATTCCATACCCTAATCATTGAGGGTAGTGACCGACAATAGGCTTACCTCAAGCGCAGGCACATACAACATATCAGGTAGGAAGAAATCATTGGATTGACCAACAAATTGCACAACACCAATGCCTCGGATAGGTAGCATCTTTCCTGAACCAGTGAGGACAAAATGAACACCCCTGACAAGCTCCAATGACATGAACGCAACACGCGATGACGTCATGTGGTGGGTAGCTCCAAAATCGAGAATTCGGAAGCCAGGAGAAACACAAGCAGGGTACAAGAAATGACATGCAGTGACATGACCTGAACAAGCAGCAGACGGCAGAGCATGACCCAGAAAATGGGCCAAAATTTGAGGACATGTAGCATGCTACCACTCCTCAATCCATGCATCACTTCCACCCGGACTGCCCAATGATGCTCCCTGAAAGGATCCATCTGGCTGACTACGGTGAACCCAGGAGCCAACCGCCACACCACAGGGGACATGGTGTGGTCGCAGGGGAGAAGGCGCTGAAGAAGAGGTGGCGGAATACTGGGTAGCCAGGTGGTAGAAGCCTAAAATGGCTGGCAAAGGAGTGGGAACAACGGGTGAAGCTGATGTAGGCAGCCACTGTGACTGTGTGCAGCTGACGGACGGCGGTCTGAACATAGCTGATGTGTACATCCATGAAGGAAGAGTATACACCACCGAAGGTGGTCTGTAGAACGACGAGACCGAGTAGAGCGGTGTGCAAGAGGCGCCGGGTAGTTGCATCACAGAGGAAATCATGTTGCCAAAGAGACGACGGCAAGGATCCTATCCTGTTTCATCGTTCGAGTTCACGAAATGATGTTCATGTGCAAGATTTACAAGTCAAAGAACATAGGATCTCCCAAGGTATTCGGACAGGAACTCGAGTACCTGGGTTTTGACCAAAGTGGAAAATCCTACGTGAACAGGTTCTGAGTGCACAAATAGTGGTCTCCCATGACACTGGGATAAACCCCCAAGTGTTCAAGATTGAAGAGAAAGAGGGGAAGATTAGGAGAGAAAGGCAGATAGTTNGAGAAAGTAAAAATATGTGACTGAAACAGAAGACAACAGTTGCCAAAGGTGGTCGTTGAGTGGGTCATGTCTTGAGCACCAAGCCTTGCCAGATGACTCATGGTCAACGAGCTCATTGTGCGATGGGCCCATCGACCATGAGCCCATCCATAACGACGTGACAGGCCGGCGAGGAGTAGCAGGAAGCTACGATGCAACTTCTTGACGGATATGCACGCAACTACAACTACAGTTGTAGTCGCTACCAGCGTATTCCTCATGAAGCGGTTGCTGCTACTATTTGCTATGGATTGCAGCTATGAGTACCACGTGCGTTGCGATGGCTACTGCTACTACAAGCAGGTGATGCCGTGACTTGCAAACATGTGCGCGCCTTGCATTTGTACTCAATTGCGAAGCTGCTGCTACTGCTGCTAATGCTTGCTACAGGGTATTGATGTTGCTTGTTGTCGTGTGCTACTGCTACGTACTGTAATGCATGCCTTGCTGCAAGCACTAGTAGCTGCTATAGGTGGTGGTCCTACTACAGCTACAAGCTAAGAGGGCTAAAACTGTAAGCTATGACTGCTAGTACTGTTGCTGCTGCTGCTGCTGCTGCTGCTGCTACTACTACTACTACTACTACTACTACTACTACTACTACTACTACTACTACTACTACTACTACTACTACTACTACTACTACTACTACTACTACTATTACTACTACTACTACTACTACGACAAATACTACTACTACTACTACTACTACTATTGTTGCTACTGCTGTTGCTACTATTGCTACGCTATTACCAGCTATGGATGCGGCTGTTGTTACCCCTTGTAGCTGTAATTACTACTGTTGTTGCAACTGTAGATGAAGGGAGTCGCAAGTATATAGTGCCAAGAATGAGGGATAAGTCGGGTTATCGGCATTCGAGCCGAGCGACGAGTGCAAGATCTCGTCCTGAGTGGCTGATTTGAGAAGCTCCACCGAGAATTTGGGAGGCTTTGAGAACATCGCGATGCTTCTTTCTAAGAGTCTAGCGTCGTCAAGAAGTCGACCGAATGATGCTAAAACATCGATATAGTTTGCGACAGTTCTGTGGACCCTTCTAGGAAGTGGTCAACGTTGTCACAAAATTCTGGAATGGAACACCGGAGTTTGGGGCAGTTGAAAAAAAAAACCTTTGCCGAACATAATAAAAACTTCAAATTCGTCGCACTGTGGGCCATGTGCGCAAGGAATGAAACTGCCATTTGCGAGTTTTAGAGACTCACGTGCTTCAAGGACGTAACACTTCCACCCCTTCCATTCGAGGCATCCTGGAACACTAGCAGACGTAGGCCGATGACAGCAAAAGTAGCTATCGACCAAATGATCAATATCTTGGAGGTTTTTGTCGGGCTCCCACCTATTGTGCGTGACGTCGTAGCCGTGTCACTTGGTCGTTTTCCACTGCGTCGATGTCCGGGGATGTCTTCAATCACACACTCTATATCTCTGTCCACTTGTACAAGAAGTGGAGGTATGACATCTCTGCCGGGGAAGTCCGTGCTAGGATCTCAATAGTGCTTGATTTTGCCGGTGTGGAAGAAAAGGTGGATTGTCATGCTGTCGGGGAGGCGAAATCGAGCCACAAGTAGAGTTCGTATTTGCTCAATTTCAAACAGTCGCAAATAGCAGGGTTTGATCTTCACAAGGTCCTTTCCTTAGAGTTTGATGTTTGTAGAGCTGAGGAGGACGTGATTGCTAGCGCTGAACACGTCATCCCTGCGATGTTGGTCAGCTTCCCACTTCACATTTGCTTGCGTCTTCGCAAGGATCTGTCGTGTTTCCTCCCAGATGCTTGCGAAGTCACATCGGTGAATGTCAACCATGGGGATTTCATTGTGACTCTATGATCGAAGCGGTGTGGCAAGAAGTTTTCCGTACACCATCTCAAAGTGTATTTTACCAACTGAGGTGGAAGTGGTTGAGTTGTAAGTGAGTTTGGTTGTCAACAGTTTTGCTGTCCAACCGGTTTGTGTGGCTCACATAAGGATCGGAGAAGTTCTTTGAGCGTCTGATTGGTCCGCTCGGTTTGCCCGTTGGTCTGAGGGTGGAACGTCCATGACAATTGGATCTGACTACCGCAGCGTGTCATCAATTCATGCTGAAGATGGCTAGTGAAGCGGCCGTCTCTGTCGCTGATGATGGTACATGGCATGCCGTCCAACCACAGGATCTGGTCTAGGAACAACCGTAGTGTTCCTTCTGCGGTGATGGTGGTCGTCGTCAGGATGACGACGTTTTAGAAAGTGTGACGTTTTAGAAAACCTGTCCACCAAGACGAGGACGGTGCCACACCCCTTGGGAGTGGCAAGTGGTCCCAACACGAAGTCCATGCTGATGTCAACCCACAGTTCCGTCGGAATGCATAGGGATTGAAGTAGACGGGGTGGCGGCATGCGATGAGATTTTTTGTCTCTAGTAGGTGTTGAACAATTTATAGAAGGCCACAGTATTGGTCTATATCTTGTCTCACCAGTAGTACTTTGCCAGCTTCTCGAGTGTCTTGTGCTCGTCGAAATGTCCACCTAGACAGGTGTCGTGACATTCCTCCAATAGCATGCGTTGTTATTCTTCCGTTGGAGGAACGACGACCTAGCGAGTGAATCGCCATTGCCAAGAGGGGTCGTCAAACCAAAACTTGGTTTTGTCGTATTTGCTAAAATTCTGGTAGCCTTTCGATAATACCCTACTGACAGTATTTATCGGTGAAAATAGTCCGAGGTTTCAGGTTTTAGTGACAGTTGTGACATCAACATAAAACAACTGTGTCCCTTTTGACAAGAAAAAAACGTAAGAGATGTTCGACCTCCGCTAGCGACTTCCTTGTCACGTCGTGGATTTCCAGCATGCTCGTCTGACAGTTGTAGTTCGCACGCGCAACGGCGAACGCCTCATTGCGGGCGAGATTTTTTTCATTCTGGCACGATTCGCGCTTTCTTCGGATATAGTCTCGTGTGCGAAGTGAGAGTTGAGCTCGGCACTTGGAAAAAGTAGTGCTCGGTGCGCATGAGCCTTAAGAAAACTGTGACCCTAGTGACAAAAAAGACCAGTATTTTGGCCGATAAATAGTGTTTTCTATGACAAATTTGAAAATTTGTCGTTAAATAGTGTCAGTAGGGTAGTGTTTTGAGGTACGGATCTCGTTTTACAAGCAACATGCTGATCTCGACCATGAAATGTGGTCGATGGCTGAGATTATCTGTCGGATTTGTTTTTCTAGGCCGGTATTGAATGTCGTGGTCAAAGTTGGACTCAAGAAACTCCATCCATCGAGTTTGTTGATGGCTCAGATTTGGCTAGGTCTTGAGGTATTTTAGTGCATGATGGTCAGTGCGGACAATGCATCGACGACATTCCAAGTAGGTCTGCCAATTCTTGAGCGTGTACACCACTGCGAGCATTTCTTTCTCGTGCGCTACTTAGATGAGTTCCAGCCCGTGTAGTTTTTTTTACATGTATCTGACAATTGTTCTCCTCCGCTGTTGTCTTGGACGAGAACGACTTTCGTGGCTCAATCGGACGCATTGGTGTCCATGATGTAGTGCACCGTTGGATCTGCCAATCGCAAGGCTAGCCCCGAGGTCAAAGCATTTCTCAAAGAGTTGAATGCTTCTTGTTTGCAGTCCGCCGGATTCAACTCAGAGGTCCTTCCAGTGATATCAGAGAGAGGCGCTGACACCCGCGCATAGTCCTTTACGCATGGACGCTTGTTATTGCAGAAGCGCAAAAACACGTGGACGCCTCAAACACTTGTGGGCATCGACCAATCATCAACCGCCTTTAGTTTTTCCGGGTCCATGGTGATCCATCCGCCGCCGATGATGTGGGCCACAAACTTGATTGAATCCTCACTGAAGTTGCATTTTCAGAGTTTTCGGAAACTTGCTCTCTTTGTAAAACTACAGCGGACTGAACGGAATCCTTGGCCTACTAGGCCAAAACCATGGTGCTTGAGGGTCCCCGACCCTCAAGCCATCCCGTCTCGCCGCCCACAGTCCCAGGTGACCCCGCTCGAACCACGTCGCCCCTTCGACCGGTCGGCGTGGCAGTGCCATGCTACACTCCCCCCCACGAGGAGTGAGAGCCACCTCCACATCTCTAGTTATCCCGACGTGGGATTCGAGCCCTGTAGCCCTGATACCAATGTAGCAGATTGGATGGAATCCTTGGCCGACTAGGCCAAAACCGTAGTGTTTGAGGGTCTCCGACCCTCAAGCCATCTCGTCTCACCGCCCACAGTCCAAGGTGACCCTTCTCGAGCCACGTGGCTCTTTGGAGCGGGCGGCGTGGCACTGCCACGATACAAAAACCTCGAGAACTTTTTTGGGATGTCCATTGTGCTCCTCTGAGGTGCGGTTGTAGACCAGGATGCCTTCAAGGTACACAACGACAAAGTCGTCTAGGCACGGGCAAAAGATGTTGTTCATCGTCGCCATAAATGTTGCAGGGGCGTTCGTTAGTCCAAACGGCATGACTGTGAACTTGAAGTGCCCGTATTTGGTACATAATGCCGACTTCTTGACATCCTTATCATGTACGTGGATCTGGTGATTGTCGCTGCGTAGGTTGATGTTGCTGAAGATTCGGGCCCAATAGAGTTGGTTGAAAAGTTCATCTTCCTGCGTGAGGGAGTAGCAGTGATGTCGTTTTACGCTCCATAGTCCACACACATCCCCATCTCTCCTGTTTTCCTTTTCACAAAAAACACTGGTGGTATGTATGCGTGACGTAGATGGTCGGAGAAACCACTGCCCGAACATGTCATGGAGCTGTTTCCTCAGTTTGGTCAACTTGTGATCGCTCATCTGATAGGTCCCCTTCATCGTCAGTGTGTTGCCCAGCTTCAGATAGGTCTGACGGTCGATGTTGCATTGCGCTGACAACTCTCAAGGTAGTTTTTCAGGGAAAATCCCTTCGAAATCCTTGATGAGTTCCGCAAACTCCTTTGGTACTACTGGGATGTTTTTAGGCGTCGAGGTCATAGGTGTCCCTTCGGCTGCTGCAATTTTTTTCGCTTCCCTTGCTTCCACGTGGATGAGCCACGCTTGGGCTTTGCGCTTCAAGTATCACTTGGCCATGCGTGGAGATATCGGTTGGAATTTTGTGGTTGTCGTGGCTTCCTCTGCAACTTCCACCACTGCTACTTCCCGTAACCGGCATTGCATCATGGGTCACTCGACCAGACGCAGGTGTCGCTTTCTCCCATTGATACTGACGCAAACTAATCAGCTGCTCTAGTCAACCTACGGGTTGTGGCGGTACAAGAGATCTCCCCCGAGGATGATTTTGTGGTTTTCCATTGGGCAAGGCTTGTAGACCATTTTGTCATGCACATCTCCAATTTGCGACTAGAGTGGTCCAAGACGTCAACGGATATGCATTCGTCTGCCAACGGTATCTCCTTCAAACACCCCTTGTTCGGCTTGCAAAACCAACTTCCAGACCATGTCGTTGCTGAGGAAACAATTAGACACTCCTCCATCTAGTAGTGCCAATACCGTTCTGCGACTTTTACAACCCTTCTGTAGTACTCATAGCAGTATCGCCGCCTAGTCGTCCTCGTACCCCTCGTCGAACTTTGCGATCTCAGGAATCGTCATCTGCGGTGATGTGAGCCACTCAGATGGGCGATCAACCTGCGTAGATTTTTTCCGACCGGACAGGAGCCTCATTGTCTACTCCTGCCGTTCGCCGTTTCCTGACTCTTTGTTCTCTTTCTGCGACGTTTCCCCCAATTTGGCCTGTCGTTGCTGCTTTCAACAGTAGCGTGAGATACGACCTGGTTTTCCGCAAGTCGAGCAAAGTCGTTGATCGCGC
>SZWC01007429.1:23447-36780 GCA_023375785.1 Penium margaritaceum
CCCCCCCCCCCCCCCCTCCCCCAGATGCACTGCATGGCAGATGCCTCCTGCAGCTTCTATCAACGGAATCATCATCGAACATTTCAAGTCAAATTCGACGTCGACCCCTGCAGGCGGCAGCAGCAGCGGCAGCAGCAGTCAGAGGCGTTGACGGCAGCAGTCGGAGGTACCAGCAGTCAGCAGTCAGCAGCTGCTGCGACCAATGGCAGCAGCAGCAGAGGCGGCAGCCACAACAGCAGCAAGGGGAGGAGGCGGTTGTCGAAGAGACAACAGCAGCAATGCAGCAGCAGCAACGGCAGCAGCAGCAGCAGCGGCGGCGGCAGCAGCAGCGGTAGCCTGAAAATTGAGGGCCAACCTGAAAGCAGATACAAACAAACATTGGCAGCAGTAAAAACTGACGACGGCAGCACGACGTCCATCGGTGGTAGAACCGCTGCATCCCACTTCATCTCAAAGCACTCACCACGACCATACTCACAACATTCAGTCAGTGACGTAAGCGCAAATCTCCCTCACCAAATCGATGCAGAGATTCCACTCCCTTGCACCCCCCCCCCCCCCCCTGATTCATGATTTGCCCACAACAGAAACGTTTAATCAAAAACAGCGCAAATCACGTGCACTTGTGCGTGGAACCCATGTGCATGCCTTCATGTGCACATGTGTGCGCATGTGTCAGCAAGCGCATGTGTGCCACATGCTAGTGTGTGCCCATGTGCGCATGAGTGAAACCATGCATGTTTGCTTGAGCATACATGGTCATGCCCACCTCCATGGTCAGGAAACTTCTTGAGGATGGCATCGGCAGCCTTGATACCCTTCTTGTACTGCTTCGTCTCATACGCTTTCTGCACGTAATTCACGATCGCACAAAGTCGAAACAAGGGCAGGCCGCAATCACAGTCGGCAATGTAGAACACGGGAACTCTTGCACAATAGGAACAACAGAGGGCGCCAGCAGCAGGAAAAGCAACAGCAGCAGCAGCAGCAGCACGAGCAGCAGCACCGCCACCACCAACAGCACCAGCAGCAGCGGCAGCAGCACCAGCACCAGCAGGAGCAGCAGTAGCAGTAGCAGCAGCAGCAGCAACAGCAGCAGCAGAGCCAACAGCAGCAGTAGCCGCAGCAGCAGAAGCAGCAGGAGCAGCAACATAGACAGCAGCAACAGCAGCAGCAGAAGCAACAGCTGCAGCTGCAGCAGCAGCAGCAGCAGCAGAAACAGCAGCAGCAGCAGTAGCAGCTCCAGCAGCAGAAACAGCAGAGGACAAAGTCAGTTGTTTTATCTCTGAGAAACCGAGGAGCCCATTGGCCTCATGGCATGCATACATCTGCATGCACATGCACATACATCACCACACACACACATACGCATATACGCACCACAATGAGCTTGAACTGGTTGGCCTCGCGCGTGGGCAGAGAGGACCCCATGTTCGCTAACCCTTAAAGCCACAATACTCCAGCAACTCCAGCAAACGCTTGAAGGGAATCTCGACCAGAACAGCAGCAGCTGCTCTGGTGTTTGATGCTTCCGCTTCTTCTCCCTGCAGGTAGAGGACGGGGCTCTGCCACCTCCTTCACACCTCTCCCGGCAACGCCGAAAGATCCTGCCTTGTCGTTTCTTCCTTCCTCCTCCTACGAGGAACACAAAAGGCTCTCTTCCTCGCGCAGAACCTACTCCCAGGCCACGGAAGGTCGGTTACGGTTTCCTGAAGGAAAAGTCACAAAATCACAAACGAAGGGGAGAAGAGCGGGAGAGAGCTAGTCCTGGATGTGGCGTTAACGGACGGTACGGATGAATCTGCCGACTCCCTCTGAAACTTCTGGTGCTGCCATCGCATTCGCCGACAAGGACAGAGCTCGCTTTTGTACCGAAGCCCGCTTTCTCCTCACCCTACGAAATCAGGGGGACGAGGCTTCGGCGGTGGCCGCTGCTCCAAAAGTGTGCGGGGGCACTCATCTGGGTGGAGCGATGGCCGAATTCTAGTCAAATGTCGACTTGCTAAAATTCCACTGGTTCGCGTGACGGCTGTCTGGCCCGCGCCTCCCTCCGGTCTCGCGCGAGAGAAGCTGTGCGCAGGTGGACGGGATAACGCTGCGTGTTCCAGTGAGAGCGGAAACTTCGCCCTGGTCGACTTTTGGCTGGCAGCGCAGTACTGCGGCCACCAAGGCAGAACGCAAGTGGCCACATCGCCGCATGCCTTAACTGTGTGACGCGCATGTGCATGCTCAGTGACATACGGTATGGTAATGTGCAATGAACACCTGGAAGTACTCTCCCACATGCATTGAAGATCCGTTCAACATTTGGTTGGCAAACATCACGGTGATACCCTTCAGACTAACTTGGGCACCAACACAAACACTCTCATACGTGTTAGTAGTCCCCATGATCAATTGAGAACCTTGATCATGAGAATCATCTCTTAGAGGATTAGTGGCCTAGCAGTTTGATTATGAGCACAGATGGCCTCTCATACATTTCTTCATGCATCCATTTGTGGTCTCAACTTATGGATCTATCCGGCATTGTTTATGTTCTTTACACACAAGTGGACTCATGCCCTTTACATTCCAATATACATTTGTGATTTTTTCATACATCTATCTCATTAGTCAGTTTTTGGTAGAATATTGGTCTTGAGTAAAAGACGTAGATATGTACTAAATCATTTGAACATATCTTTAATTTCAAAATTACGTGATAAAATGAAATGTTTTTATAGGTATTTTTACCATATCAGGAGGGGCTTGGGAGCTAGCCGAATGATTATTCAGGGCTCTTCAACAGTGGAAGGGACATCGCATGAGAGCCCCAACCACAAACTGCCTTTCATCCTCTGCAAATTCGGACTGGTGGTGCGGCTCAACTCTTCTATTGCGTTCAAATTAGTGGCCTCCGAGGCTAACCCCCAAACCTGATCGCATGTCTCACGGCCGACAGCTTCGTTGCCGGCAGGCACCGGCAAAAACTGCGATCGCCGGTCGGCTCGCCGGCGATCGTCACCTTGTCTCCCGCCGTAGCATCACCACCCGTGTTCGAATCCCGCCACGCCCACCAACTGCCACCCTTTCCTTTCCCCTTTGTCCGTTCCCGCCAAGCTTTTCGGCGTCACCTCCCCCGCACCTGCTACTTTCGCCGGTCTCCCACTTTGTCTAGTTTCCTTTCCCACTTCTACGTGGCCTTCAAAGAGGTTCAAGACTTCACGCTCAAGGCCAAGGAGTGCACTGCAGAGCTAGTCAGACACCAAGGCAGAAGTCAGGCGCCATGTCAGGGATTGCTGTGGGTCTGAACAAGGGCCACGTCGTCACACGGCCCGAGAAGTCCAAGAGGCAACGGCCGGCCCTAAGGAAAGGAGTGAGTGCCTTTTTCCTGATCCAAGGGGCATTGCCGCCCACTGACGGGGCATGGAGTCTTTAGCGCGTACGGCTCGTCAGTTTGGCACGATGCAGATTGGGAAAAGTCAGCGACAGCTCCGAGTGGAAAGAGATGAACCGGGAAGGGCGTCGTGCACTGGATGGGTCACTAGGGGCGTTGTGTGGGGTAGATGTCTTGGGCGTTCACCCCGTACGAAGCCGAACAGGACGAGGAGCCATTCCTTTTCCAACCGTTTGCGTGCACAGGAATGTGCATCCGTTTCATCACCGGCGTTATCCCAGGCCGACAGCAAGCCAGTGGCATGGATGGCAAGGTAGCGCAGGCAACGGCAGAGGCCGAGCAGTGGATTGAGGCCGTCGGCGAGTACGACGGCAGGCCGTGCGCTGGCATGGCAGCAGTGCGATGTCAGGGCCCCTGGCTAGGGCACAGAAAGCACGGAGTTCGCAGAAGGCGCAGATAGCGTGGGCAGAGACAGGGACTGTGGAGCGCAACTGAGGAACGAGGACAAGTGACTGTGTGTGGAGAGACCATGCCATGGGTTGAGTCGCCCGTCACAGGATGGAGGCAGTTTTTTTTCCCTCTTTGGATTTCTGTGTGTTGTGCACACTTACATCCCCATTTTCAGCCGCCGCTTGTTTCGCTTTGTCTTGATGTGTGGATGCACCAATGAAGCTGCGTGGTCCTTAGTTGGCCGACGGGGCCAGAACGCAGTTGGCTGCCAGACTTGGCTGTGGCATGGCGTTGATTTCCGCAGCCTATCAGACCCGCCCATCTCTCTTGATCCTCCTCTTCCACTGCACGCCATAGCCTGACATGGTCCATCCGGGCATTTCATGGCATGGCATGGCTTGGCATGTGATGAGCTGACATGATGCGAAATGGTATGGCATGGTCTGGGACAACACGGGAGGCCACGGCATGAGATGAGCTCAGGATGACGTGGTCAGGCATGGCATGACATGGCATCCGGTTTGGATCAGCGTGTGGCATGGCATGGCTTGGCATGGTGTTGTGTGCCAGGCGTAGCTAGGCATGGCGTGGTGTACTGTGCTGTGGCATTGTATGCCATGGCATTGCATGGCGAGGTGTAGCGAGTCATGGTGTGGCATCATGCCACGTCATGACTCGTCATGCCACTGGCATGACAAGTCGTTTCACTTCATTTTCTGGCATGACATGGCATGGTCTACCATATCATGGCATGGCATGGCATACCATGGCATGGCATGGCATGGCATGGCATGGCATGGCATGGCATGGCATGGTATGGCATGGCATGACATGGCATAGAATGGCGCAGAATGGCATGGAATGTTCTAGCAGCATATCATACGGCTTGGAATGTTTTGGAGCGGCGTGGGGTGATGGGGCATGATGTGTGATATGGCATGGAATGTCGTGGAGCAGCACAGCAGGACATGGAATGAATTGGAATGGTATGGCTAAGCATGGAATGACATGGCATGGCATGGTATGACCTGGCAATGCATGGTGGTGCATGGCATGTGGTGTGGCACAACAGAGCATGGCATCGCCGGGAAAACTGTGGCATTTGCTGACATGCTTGAACTCGGCATTTGCCATGGACTTGTGTGGCATGCGGGATGGCGCATGGTGGCATGGTGGCATGGCATGGCATTGCACAGCATCGTGCATGGTGTGGAAGGAGGTAGAAGTAGTCATGCAAGGCCAGACTCCACCGTCCCTTGTACCGCATTTCCTTCTCATGGTTGTGCTCATTCGCAGTAGTCATCGTCCGAGGTTCAGTTGTGCTCTTGCATGTCATGGCTCTAACACACACCGAATTCCTCCCCTCCAAATGTTCTGGCCCACTCCTGCACCCTCGGCTTTCTGTCCTTCCCCCACCCCGCTCCCTCTCTCGTTTTCCCTCTCTCCCTCATGTTCCTTCTTCCTCACATGTCCTATGTTTCCCTCCAGTGGCGTCCACTGATTTTGTGCTTCACTCGTTCTCACCCTCCCCTATCTCCCCACCTTCTATTTTCCCGTCCCATGAACTCTCTAGCCTTCTCAGTACCTCCTACGACCTACTCCATCCTCCTCACCCCTCCTTTCCAGCACATCCCTTCTCCACACCTTTCCACCTCTCCCCCATCTCACGTCATCACCTTCCGACGACCTTATCTCCTTTTTACCTCTCTTCCTCTCTAAATCTCTCTCGTCTCCCTTTCTCCCTCATTTTGTTTGTGCCCTCTCCCTTCCCTCCTTGTTCCTCACCTTCCCACTTCTGTCCTGGTTCCTTCCCTGCTCTCACCCTGCTGGTCTGTGACTCCCACCCTCTTAGCTTTCTTTCTCCTGCATCTGTCCCCTACTCTTTACATCCCTTGTTTCATCCGTTTTTTGTTCCTCATTCAAGGGCCCTCCATGTGTCCACACCACTCACTCTTTTGCTCTGTCAAGAAATTCTTCTGTATTCTCAAAACCAATGTGTTCCAGCATCTTGCTTTTGGCTGGAACTTGGCCCTGCATTGAGCTGTCCTCGTCCCTGTTCCCTTCATTCATACGCCATGCCCCTCCACCTGCTGTTTTCCCTCTGCCGATCTATTCCTGGTTTTTCCTCACGCTTGCGCATGAGGCAGGGCCGGGGATGTGCATGTGCTTTCTGCTCCTGCCTTTGAACGTGTCGGGCACGTGCATGCCTTCGTTGCTCCGTCTGCAAGGCTGTCGGGGTCCCGCATCAGATATGAAACTTACATCGTGGAGCTGCTGTGTCACCACAATGCCCACAACCCGCAAGGCAGCCAGCAGAGTAGTAGAAGTGGAGAGGTACATGGGTCTGACCTTCATCTGCCTGTTGTGTCTGTGTTTTCTGTTGTCCTCCTGGCTTTCTCATATGCCACCGCAGGCGTTGGGCAAGCGCACGCGGCTGGTGCGGGGGCTGGTGCGCGAGGTGGTGGGATTCGCGCCGTATGAGAAGCGCATCATGGAGCTGCTGAAGGTGGGCCGTGACAAGCGTGCGCTCAAACTCGCGAAGAAGAAGCTTGGCACACACCGCCGTGCCAAGAACAAGCGTGAGGAGATGACTGCCACCCTCCGCAAGCAAAGGTGTGTTTGCCTACATTGCATTGCATTGCATTGCACTGCTCTGCTCTGCTTTGCATTGCATTGCATTGCATTTGCTTGGTACGATTGCCTCTGATGCCCAGCAACACTTTTGAAAGTCATTTTCCAATCATGTAAGGATGGCTTTACAATCGTTCCCCAATAGCAAAGGGAAGCAAAGCCGGACCAAAGCTGTGTCCTTGCATGTGCATGGCTAGGAGCCTGGCATGGCAGGAAAAGCAGGTGATGGGGAGAGGAGGGGGGGTGGTGGTGTCCTAGTATGGTTTACGTCAGAAGAATTACTGTCGAGGACTTTCGTGAGATAGATGGTTGAAAAGTTGTGCAGCAGCTAAGTAATGAGCAGAACAGCCTTTGTCGGCATAGGTTCTGAACCTGGCTGCAAGGGGGAGAGGGGTGCCCTTAAGGGCATGCAGATGTTACTCGTGCATGCTGCTGGTATGCATCACATTTTGCTAATTCATCAGCTTCGAATCTTCGGCTGTCCTCACCTGCGTTTGGCTGCATCTTCCACTGTTTCCCCAACATTTTCTTGTTTGCTGTCCTGTCCACCCCAACAGGTCTGCCGCGACAACTGCCGAGAAGAAGAAGTGAGATGGTGGCCTTTGATTGAGCAGGTCATGGTGACAAGAAATCACAGACTGGACATATTCGTGCGCATGTGACAACTAATCTTGGAGGGATTGTTGGAGAGCTTATTAAGATGCTCAACTGATTCCTTCAAGGAATGTGTTCCCCAAGTTGTCCATACAGCACGTGTAAGAAATGCTTCGCCGTGCCTCAACACGAGTTGTAAGGGCTTTCAGTAAACGTGTTGAAACACCCGCTTTTCCAATTCAGTTGAACATGGACCTCGGAATAGGAAACATGTGTAGTGTGTTGGGAGCGCAGCCTTCATGAGTTGAATTACTAATGAACAATGTATGGTTACCTGGCGGAGGTATCCTGCCTGCCTATCTGAGCTAATGTGTCTTTGATCACCTCTTTGGAAAATAAGATGTGTCGGCATTCATCTTTTGGCATGGCTTGATTTCACATGTTGAGTCTATAACCCATCGAGTTAGTTAGAGTTGTCTTGTGCTCCACATCTACTTCTAGTGGATGGTGATTGATGGCAGTAATTCGCGTGCTCATACTTTTACATTTATACTACACTCCTTAAATGATGAGGATGGTGTCTGTTGTTCATAGAATTTTTCATCAGCTTTGAAGGACAAGATTTCAGGTTTCGATTAGTCTGCTGGAGGGCTCATAAGTTTAAAGAAACATGAAATGTTCTCATGAGGTTCTTCGCATGTACATTCCATTAGGTTGTCCACTTATGAATAATTTAACCAGATACAGGTCATTAACATACTTCAACAATATATCATTATCATTTTTTCATATTTCAATATTCTTTCATGAATTTTTTCCTTCTTCCCCTCGCAAGTTGGCTCACCGACATGCTTGGACGAGGGGCAGCCCAGGATGTGACCCGTTTGCGCAGAAACAACTTCAGCCTACAGGTTCACGTCCGTACGCTTCAACATTCGGTTCAAGCCGCCTTGCTGGCCCTCGCCTGACCCGAGCGAAGTGCGAGCTTTGGTGTCCGGCACTCAATTACTCGGGATGAAGCGTCTCCAGTTCAAATGGACGTGTGCAGTGCCCCACGCAATCAGCGCCTTCAGGCGGGTGAAGGTGCGTTGTAGGGCGCTCCCCTCCACCTTCGGCCTTCGCCCCTCGACGTTGGTGAACGGCTTGGCCCGGGCGTTCCCTGGAACTCCGTGGGTGGTCTGTCCCCCTGTGGAGCTCTTCGCGTGAGGATCAAGCCAGATCGTGGCAGAAGCTAGTTCAGCATCCACTTCTGGGTGCACCAACGGGCTGAAGAGGAGTCAGCGGTGGAGGATCGACGGCGGAGTTGCGTTAGAGGTCGTTTGTTGAGTGGCTCCTGCAGCGGTTCCGCCTCGGGGGTTTCGGGTCCAGGCCTTCCCGGCATTCCCCTCTGTAGTAGGAGGACAAATTGTTGACGAAATCTAAAACTGAGATTGGGCAGCGCTGCCGGTGGCTGCGCATGCACAAATTCCGTTCAGAGTTTCAATCCCTTCAGTTTCCTGAGGTAGTTTTGATTTGAAACTGTCCTGGAGGCAGTTGTCAGCCTTCCACAGCCTCAGCTTCCACGGTCGTAGACATGGGCGCCACTGTGAGCCACGCGGCAGCAGCGCCTTCCACGCCTCTGCCGCCGCCGTTGGTCCCACCTCTGGGTCCTCCCCCCGCGGCAGCAGCGCCCGCAGCAGAGGGGGCTGCTGGCGCAGCAGACGCTGCAGCTGGCGAGAAGAAGGAGGAGGCGGTGGACTACCTTCACCTGCCGTGCCCCGTCAAGTATGAGGAGATCCAACGGGAGGCTCTGAGTAAGAATTCCCTCTGCTTTCCTGGATGATTGGAAGAAGATCAGATAGCTGTGTGCGTGCACCATGGTGGATCCCTGTCGTTCATCCGGATCCCAGTCGTTCATCCGGATCGACGGTTGACTGAGGCCGCTGCCCCATTGCGTTGCACACTGTCCGCGAATTGTGAGCCATCCATGCTGCGCACTGTGCACTCAATGCCGTTTGCTGTGTCGCCTCTCCACTCGCCACCCCGCCGTTGTTCCGCTGACACCGGTGAGTGTGCGACTAGAAGGCGAACACAGCCGCTTCTACGTGTCTCATTTCAGCCCCTGCAACCCGTCCGTGTTTTCAGCTCCCTGTCACGGCGTTCAAGTTCTTGTCCCATGTGCCTGTTTTTTTTTTCGCCTCGATCGTTTCTCGATCAGTCAGCAAAAGCTTAGGTGCCTTATGCTGAATGCGGTGGCTCAGGCACCGCAGTGACCCTCTCTCTTCCCACTGACAGTTGTGGGTCACAAAGAGAGGAGGAGGAGGTCACATGCCAGTGGCATGTGACTAGTCCTCGCATGCCACTGACATGTAGATGTTGTCGATGTGGATGTATCCCTATCGTTCATCCGTTTCTTCTCGGATCGACGGTTGACTGAGACCGCTCCCCCATTGCGTTGCACACTGTCCACGACTGCTGCTGCTGGCCCTTTTCTGTGCAAGATCCTGTGCTGGATCTGCCGCTGCTGGCCTAGCAGCAGCAGCAGCAGCAATGGCAGAAATGGGGAAGGATTATGTGGAAGGTGCTGGTCCGGTGGTTCCCATGACAGCTATGACGGCCTGTTGTGGTGTGCATGCGGTGGAGCTCTATGACTAGCGTGCCTTTCTCCGTTCTCTTCCGTGCCCATTGCACAGCAGTTGCTGCTTCTCTTGCCGTTGTGGAGTCGCAGTGATTCCGTTGCTAACAGTGCTCATTTAGCCACCGCTGCTGTCAGCTAATGATGGCACATTTGGACGCCTTCGACCACGCAAAATTTATTAGGGCGCTTTCAAGTAAAGTTTCTCTGTTGATGTTTTTGTGAGTTCCGGACCTATGGGCACCCATGCAGGGTACATTTTCTCCAGAAGAATAAGGCGCGCATTGCTTTCAATTAGGGCGTGCCTTTTCCCATGACTGCTGTCAGCCTCACACGCTGCGTCATGTCCTGTCAGCGTCATGTCCTGTCAGCGTCATGTCCTGTCAGCGTCATGTGCTGTCAGCATCATGTGCTGTCAGCGTCATGGTGTCGCCGCGGCAATGCCGACGTCCGGCAGCTGGAATCCTGTGGGGCGTCTGACTGACCACTTCCGCAGATGTTTTCGTCAGATGTATTCCGAACTCTCTGCCAATCATTTGAGTAAAAGGTGTCCAAAGCATGGTGATGACGTCTCTGGTCACGGCCAGCGCATGCGCGCACCCATGACCTTGTGATGCTACCACATCTATGGTGTTGCTTCGCATCGCAGTGTCTCTGAAGCCGGAGTTGTTTGAAGGTCTGCGGTTCGACTTCAACAAACCGCTCAACCCATACTTTTCCCTCAGCCACAGGTAGGTGTATGTGTGTGTGTGTGTGTGTGTGTGTGTGTGTGTGTGTGTGTGTGTGTGTGTGTGTGTGGGTGGGTGGGTGTGTGTGTGGGTGTGTGGGTGTGTGTGGGTGTGTGGGTGTGTCCATGGCTGTGTGTGTCTGATCGTGACACGGCAGACGTTGGCATCACCATATCTTAGTGAGCCTATGTATGATTGCAAACGTGGTGTGAAAGATATTGCACAGGAAGGTTTTTGGATTTAAGGCCATGGATCATGTGAGAATGACAAGACAATGTTTTGGTGGCCTTCTTATTCCATGCAACCATGCCCACTGCATGGCATGGCACGGCATGGCATGGCACGGCACGGCATGGCATGGTGGTGTTGTGCAGCATCATGATGGGCAATGTAGAGGTGCCGGCGCAGTCTCCACAGCCACTCAAGATTCCCAATGCCACTTACGAGTTTGGAGCCAACGTGCTCGACCCCAAGGTACTGTTTTCTCTCTTCTGGTCCAATGACCCTGAGGGAGAGAGAGCAGGTGTTTGGCGTACTCAAGAGTGGCCTAATGCTGGATGTGTTTCGCATTGTGCGCTGTTTTTGGCACTTCAAGATTATCAGAAATGCAGCACGATGCAAAGATGTGGGCTTACAACAACAGCTGTTTATGACAAGTCGTTCTTGTTTTTGGTGACCACATGTTCTGCGCAACATGAAGGCGCCGCTGACATTGTCAACGGCGGCTACAGTAGAGACGATGAGAAAGAGGAGGATGATTTAGACAACCACAACGACGACGACGACAATGACCACGGCGGCGGCGGCGGCGGCGGCGGCGGCGGCGGCAGCTGCGGCTGCGGCCGCGGCGGCGGTGGCAGCGGTGGCTGCGGCGGTGGCAGCGGTGGCGGCGGCGGCAGCGACGGCGGCAGCGGCGGCGGCGGCGGCAGCGACGGCGGCAGCGGCGACAGCAGCGGCAGTGGCAGTGACGGCGGCGGCTGCGACGACGACGACGACGACAACCAAGGCTGTTAGATCGTGTTTGGACCGGATTTATCCGAATCCAATCTTTACTATCCGAATCCGATCTGAATTTGATCATAAAGATTTGGATTCAAATCTGATCCGATCTTATGGATGGGAAATATGAATTCGATCCAAATTGAAGCATTAACTTCACTTCTGATCGGATTTGTTTGAATTTAAACGGTTTTACTTCAAATGTCAGAGGATTTTATGGTTGTACTTTGGATGTTGTCGGATTGTGGTGTTTTGCTTCTGATTTTTTCACTCTGATTCGGATAATGACACTCAATTTTGGATTTAGGCAGATTTTGGCAGATGTGGGCGGATTCGGTTGGATTTAGATCGGATTTCATCAGGTTTCACCAAATCTGTTCATCCGATCTTTAGTATCCGAGTCCAATCTGAATTCAATCATTCAGATCATATTCAAATCCAATCTGATCCGATTTTAAAGATGGGAAATCCGAATCCGATCCCACGTGGCCGCGTCCGAATCGGAACCGACGCCGCTTGGGTTCCGATTCGGATGGCATAGTACCTTTAGATCGGATTCGATGTGCAATTCAATCCGATCTAACAGCCTTAACCACGACGACGACAATGATGACGACGACGACGACGACGACGACGACGATGACGACGAGGACCACATCTGCGGCGGCGGCGGCTGTAGTTGCAGCGGCGGAGGTGGCAGCAGCNAAATCTGCTGAGGAGAGGTGGACGCGGTCGCGGGGACCCGTCGGGGAAGCCTGAAGCCACAGTGCCGCGCCCCGCGAGCCGACCGCCCAACACCGGCGGACAAGCAGTCGCCGACACTCTGTGGCATGGTGGGGCTGGCTCTGCTGCTGCGAGGGGCACGCACAGTGTCGAATCGCCGCGTCCCCGACATCCTGTACCCAGGCGTGGCGGAGGTCGTGGTAGAAGTTGGCGCTCAGCTGCTGGTAGATGTCACAGGGGGCCCCCAGTTGCAGCTCCGACAAGGAGGGCAAGCGAGCCTGCACCGCGGCCGGAAGAAGGGCCACCGCCGCGTCCCAAAGAGGGCTGAGAAGGGAAGGTGCGGAGTGAGCTGGTAGCAGCGGGCCAAAAAGTGTGAGAAGATCCGACAGCAGAGTCGCCGATGCCGCCACGTATGCCAAGGGGGCCCGGGAGCGTGCGCCGAACAAACCACATTCTGATTTTTTCACTTTGATTCGGATAATGACACTCAATTTTGGATTTGGGCAGATTTTGGCGGATTCGGTCGGATTTAGATCGGATTTCATCAGGTTTCACCAAATCTGTTCATCCGATCTTTAGTATCCGAGTCCAATCTGAATTCAATCATTCAGATCATATTCAAATCCAATCTGATCCGATTTCAAAGATGGGAAATCCGAATCCGATCCCACGTGGCCGCGTCCGAATCGGAACCGATGCCACTTGGGTTCCGATTCGGATCACATAGTACCTTTAGATCGGATTCGATGTGCAATTCAATCCGATCTAACAGCCTTAACCACGACGACGACAATGATGACGACAACGACGACGACAACGACGACGATGACGACGAGGACGACAGCTGCGGCGGCGGCGGCTGTAGTTGCAGCGGCGGAGGTGGCAGCAGCGACGACGACCATGAGGAGTACCTACAGCATGAGGACAACGACTGCCTTGAGGACGGCAATGGCGACAACGACCACGGCAGCAGCAGCTTCGCCGACCGCAGCAGCTGCAACTAATTCCCCTGTGCCCTGAACTTGCGATGACCACTGCATGCTGCTTGTTGCATGGGCTTGCCTGGAACTCCTTCGATATAGAGCCGTTCGGCTGGACAACTTAAGAAGGTATACAAGACATTCTGCAAAATCTCTCAGAAGTGTTCTTCATGTGCATGGACACTCTATGAGAAGGAATGACATTCTTTTGTGAGAGGAATGGGGAGCGGGGGGG
>SZWC01007429.1:88101-114683 GCA_023375785.1 Penium margaritaceum
GGGGGGGGGGGGGGGGGGGGAGGGTTGGAGCGCCAGTGATTCCGGCCGACGGGTGTCGCCCGGAATCCCCGGTGCTTTAACAATGGGGAGTTAAAAACTCCCCATTTGATACTGTTTTCACCTTGCTTAACTTAGTGCCCATGTTTGACATGTAAACCATATGCAAATCCACCCTCTAATTACACCTGAAGTTTTGGGGTTTTGTTTTTGCACGACCACTTGCTCGGCTTTGCTACCATTGGATTCAGCAGGTTCCCTTTCAACACATAGGGATTCTCAAACTCCCCATGAAAACTCCCCGCAAACCACTTCCAAAAAATCACACACCTCTATAAAGGAGTTTGTGATTGTTAGCCAGAACCAGGTGATGTTAGCATGTCAACGCTGCATGCCATGCGACGTCAACATGCTCTCTTTTGACAGACGAGATGGGTAAATCATTGATTTTTTTACGCCTTCCACCTACATCTGTGCAGAAGGGATGAATCTGGCTTATAGTTGCGCGTCAGTGGCCGACGACACTTATTGTTCTGGAGTAGAGGCAGATGAGGCTTGTTGTTCTGACATAGGGACGGATGGGACTTATCGTTTTGATGTAAGGGCGGATGGGGCTTATCATTATGAGCGAGGGGAGAATCAGATTTTTTTTCGAAACAAAGGGTACATGGTCATTTTGCCCTTCGAGCATTTACATCCATTTACAAACCTGCCATGAGCAGAACGAGTCATCTCCCATTTTTGCATTGAATGAGCACAACACCCATCTGACCAGTGTTTTCTGTAATGCTAAGTGGAATGTGCTGTCAACCTGTATCATGCCAGGCAAAACGTAAGTGGTTCACAAGGATGAGGTGCGGGACAAAAGATAATCAAAGGATTTGGGACAAATGGATACTTTACATTACGCAGTTTGCGTGTTTCAACGACAAGTATGGAGTGAATCGAACACATACATATGATTTTGTCAATGATAATGAGACAAGTTTGGGGTCCTTGGCTATAGCGGGAGGGTCGGTTCGGCCCTCCCTCCTCGTTGAAGTGAGGGGTGGTTGCGTACCATACCTCGCGTCAGCGTGGGCTGGCCTATGGCCTGCACTTCACTGGCCGTCGGCCAGCTCGCTGCCGGCCGGCTGGACGGCTGGTGGCCAGCCAAGTGACCGACCGGCCACTAGCCAGCCAGCCGCCAGCCGCCAACTGCCGATCGCGGCCTTAGCCTGATCGACGACAGAGGGGCCACGAAGGCCTCGAGGGCGAGACCTCGTGGCCTCGTGCCTTCACCCCCCCTCGCCCTCCTTGCAAGCGAGCAAGCAAGGACGAGGCATAGAGGGAGCGAAGGTGAGTGAGGAGCAAGGAGAGTGCACGAGAAAAGTTGGCGTGAATCCGACCATCGTGCATCGCACGCGACGATTTCACGCCGACACGTCAAAAACAAAACTCGAGTTTGTTCAAGACGAGCTACGAGTTTCAAAACCGGAAAACTCATGCAATCTCACGAGTTCAAGGTAATACCCCCTCGTTTTGGACCCAGAACGAGGGAGTGAGGTAAAAACAGAAACGGGCCTCCGGAGACTTGAATTATTCAAGTCTATATGCAGAGGGTCGTTGATGACGATTTCCCCAAGAGTGACGCGGAGGGGAAAATCCCTGGAGCGGGCTCTAGACGCCATTATGCGAACTCTGACAACGACCTAAGTGCAGGAGCTGGAGGATTCTGCCAATTACAGTGGTTCTCAGAGCCACACAACCCACGACCAAGGTTTCGATGGAAACGACGGCTACAATGTATGTAAAACGGCGTCGGCAGCTACAAGCAGTAGAAGAAATGCCAGAAGGGACTACAACATCTACACTTCACTGTTTGAAGCACCGTAAAGTGCGTTAGGAAGCTGGAAGAGAGCTTTGTTTTTCTTCTCTCTATAACCTCTCCTCCACCCTAGTGCGCTAGGATTTTTTTTGGGACAGGATAGGGATTACCCACCCCAAAAAACCAAATTGCACATGCGAAACCACCAATTTTTCCCCACTTCACAAGGCTCCTTCTCCTCCTCTTCAACCTAGAATTTGGACAGTGCCTTTTCCCAATACCAAAGATTCTCACAGCTTGAGAGAAAGAAGAAGGAGAAAGGCGCCACTTTGTGAGGCTGCCACATTGCTTTGGATTTCAAGGAGGGTGCCTCCAAGGGGAGAACAAAGTGCGTCAAGAAGACAAAAGAAGAAGCCAAGGAAGACCAGAAGACTAGAAGACAAGAAGACAAGAAGACTTCTTAGTGAGGAGGGCATGTGAGGGGGTACAGAATTCTAGTTAGAGTTGACCCCTCGCCCCTCCCGCCCCCTCACCTTGTTGAGCGGTACTCAAGGTATTGGGGCCTCTTTATCTTGTACTTGCATTTTTCTCTAGGTTTACTTAGCTCTTCTAGTGCCGTGAGTCATGGCTTAGGGTTTTTCCTAAATTCCACGTGTTCGTGTCGAACCATGCCGGCCTAGAAAAACAGTATTTTTCTACCACGTAGTTGTGCCGACCGTGGCGGCCTAGGAAATTAGAAAAAAAATGCAGAATTGCCTCATCGATCGTGAGACCAAGCACACTCGGGAGGCGGATCCTCCTCAAAGTGGTGGGGTGATCCTCCCAAAGGTGTTCACCTGCTATTTGTACGGGTGACGAGATGGCAAGTGCTGGACCATCGAAGACCAGCAATGGCAAGGTGGTGACGGCCTCACCACATGCTCTCGGCGGACTCCAGATTTTGGGAGCCACTGGCGCAAGCATGGTTGTTAAATCAAAGGCAACAGGCGCCAACCTCGGTGACATAGAGAAGCGTGCGGAGGCTAGAAAAGTGCTCGATGAGCATGTCGACGCGCACGTGGGTGACCCCCACGCAACGGACGATGCCCTAGAGGAGGATCTCCTAGAGGGGGACCCCAACAAAGAGCACAACGCCGATGATGGCAAAGGCGATGAGGATCATGATCATTGCCATCATCGTGTAGCAAAATCAAGCCAATTTCTCGAGAAGGGCAAGGCGCTCGTTGCATCGAAAGCAGCTGCCAATAGTAGCGAGGTTGCCGAGCAGCAAAGGCGCCAAAAGCAGCCACACTAGAAGTTCCCGTGAGATCGAGCTCGACAATGTCGCCGCAAAGGCAATTTGCGATGACTGTCACAGGCTTGCTGAGTTTGCTGCTGAAGCGGCAGGCGGACTCAAGATCACCACCAATGGTGGAGGTACGACACCACTTGGAGGAGTGGGGGCGAACCCCCCTTCCTACGATGTGGTCGCAATGGGGCAGGGCAGCGCCCACTCAAGCGTCGCAAATGATAGCCTCCTCCCGAAGATGGGAATTCTTGGAGGCATGTACGTGAACCGTGCCATCCTGCAGTGGGTAAAGGTGCACGGATAACTCAAGGCCCTGGAGGCTACCGTCAATGCTTTGAAGACATCAGAGGTGAAGTTTGCTTTTGCCAACCTGCTGGCCCACATGGGGCAGAGCATCACAAACCTGAATCGTGATGTCAGCTACAGTGCCTGGCCGCTCATGAGACAAGCCGCCGATGCAAAAACCTCAACAAGGCGTTGTAGAGCGTGATCCAGTGCGGATGTAGCAGCAAGCGCAGTGCACCGCTACTGTTGATGCGATTGCTGGTGGCAGCAACAACTTGCCTACCTGGATGACTTCAGGACCGCTCATGAACACGTCCTTCCTCCACAGTGTGGAGATCTTCTGAAATGAAGCTGACCGACTGGCTGAATCGCATGGAGCATGTTCTACGTGTCCACAAGGCTCCACTTAGCCAGTGGCGCGACCTTGCCACGACACGAATTGATGACAAGATTTTCAAGTATGTGGTCAAGGAGTGGGCTGCGCAGCTGCCGTACCTGGAGTGGCAACCCATGCCATGGGAGGCCTTCTGCATGATCATGCGTAAGAAGTACACCCAGCGTGAAGAGGCACATCGTGCCTTCCACAAAATCAAGGACTTCAGGTAGCTGGGTAGCTCGCTCAAAGCCTACTTGAGCAAGTTCATAACACTCGTGGAGGAAGCCAAAAGCTTCATTGAGGGTGATGGAACTCAGACCTTCAAGTACCATGAGTGCATGATCTAAGAGTACTCGCATGACGGTCTTGCTAGTGAGAAGCTGAAGGACAAGACCACCACAACGGCAACTGGCTAAGCTTGGACAAACTAGAGGGCGTTGTGGGACTACATGAGTGAGGTGTATTTGGCAAACCCGAAGAACTAGTCGGACGGACCGCCAAACGGGCGTGCACAGCAAGGGTGCAACATGCACATGGATGCTGCGGGGGCTCGAGGAGCAGCCGGGCAGCGGGGCGGGGCCAAGGGCAAGCAGCCTGCAAACCCTCCAGTCAAGAAGAATGGCGGGCACAGGACCCCAAACCACAAGCGCAACCGCCACAACGACGAGCTGTAGGCGGTACGTGAGCGTCGCAACACATCATTCTACAAAGGACCTTGCCCGAACTGTATGTGACCTGGTCCCTTTAGGGCTCAGTGCCATGAGGCTACTGGTGGTGGGCAAGAGCCTACGGCGTTAGCTGCGGCAGCAGTACCTCGTGGAGGCCGCGGACAGGGCCGAGGACAGGGTCACGGTCGCTGCAATGGGCACGGTAGTGGTAACAGACAAGGCCGTGGGGTGGGTTTTCCCCACCCCTGAGTGATGTCAGTGGGAAACACTCAGGGGTAACATTGGATCAGGTGTGTGGGTTCATGTTTTCAGACAAGGATGTTGAACAATTTCTGTTTTTGATGAGTTCAAACTTCTCTATTGTTTTCTCTCCTCTTGTTGAACCTCATTCTACACTTGCTGACCATCATTGTCCACTCAACCTTGCATCCTTGGATGAGATTCGTGATCGGAAATGCTTAGTGGTGGCGACACCAACCACTGGGCAAGACTTGTGTTTTGAAGTGATTGAAGCAAACATCCTCAAAGCGATTTTTTCAGTCACGTTCGATGTACCTTTGGTCTAAGACTTTGACCTAGTCAAATTTAAAGACTGGAAGGTGCTAGCCAAATCTACACGTACCCACAACATGTGGAATCGAGTAGGTGAATCATGGGAGTTGCAGTGTTCGTCGTCTAGATTCCATGTTTATGAAAAAATTGACTTGCCATTGTCGAGCCTGTTCACTTGGAAGAGTGGAGGCAACATGACGATGCAATTCAAAGGACACCTAGCTGGTGCTCCTATGAACGTACTTGCTGACAGTGAAGGAGATGAACCCTTTTTCAGCCTTGGCTTCACCCGACAGATTGGCGTGAAGTACAAGCCATCGAATAGCGCAGTTGTCGCTGGTGACAACCATACGGTACCCATGATCGGTACTTGTAAAGTGAAACTTTTTATTCATGGGTACACAAAGAGTGTCATGTTGAAGGTACTCAACCTTCTTGACCCATTTTATGTGGTGCAAGGGGATCCATGGCTCCGTAAAAAAAAGGCTCTAATTTGCTTTGAATCAAAGCATTTGATCCTATAAAAAGGACAACATCGCTTTAAGTTGATTCCAAGTATGGAATTATCGACGACCTGACTCAAATTCCATTCCAACTTGTCTACGATACAAGTCAAGAGATGTATTCGACAAGGTTGTCAAAACGTCGTGGCTCACCTGCAAAAAGTGGAGGATGACATGAAGGAAGAAACGCAACAAGAGATCAAATCTCTATTGGCGGAGTTCTCGGATGTATTCTAAGACCACCCGGCTGGTCTTCCACCAGAAGGACACATGGGCCACCCGATTATGCTTCAACCAACGGCGACTCCTCTGTTTTGTCCCATGTATCACCTTAGTCCAACGGAAAGGCGAGAGGCCAAATGCCAAATCCAGGAGTACATTGCAAAGGGGTGGATTGAGCCAAGTAGATTGCCGTACGCTGCGTTGATCCTTTTTGTGAACAAAAACGATGGTGGTTTATGCATGTGCTTGGACTATCATGCGCTGAACAAGTTGACGGTGAAAAATCGATTCCTCTATTGCGGATTCAGGACCTGTTTGACTAACTCCAAGAGGCAAAACTATATTTGTCCTTGGATTTGTCTCAAGGGTACCATCAAATCCCCATGATGATGTGCCCAAAATCGCGTTTTGAGCACACATGGGACACTTTCAATTCTGAGTGTTATCCTTTGGACTAACGAATGCCTTGGCAACCTTCCAAGGAGAAATGAAATGAACGTTTCCCACGCAACTTGGGCAGTTTGTCTTGGTTTACCTCGACGACATCCTGGTTTTCTACAAATCCACGTAAGAGCACATGAAACATCTGTACGGAGTCCTTGTAATCCATTGGGAACAGAAGTTCTATGCAAAAGTGAGCAAGTGCAAGTTTGCACAAGATGGGTTCGAATACCTTGGACACATTGTCGGCAAGGACGACATCCATGTTGACCCACAAAAGTTCCAAGCCGTTGTTGACTGGCTATGCCCGGAAGGCATAGGGCAGATTCACTCTTTCCTTGGCCTTGCAAACTACTTCCGACAGTTTATGCAAGGGTATTCGACCCTGGTAGCATCGCTAACCAGGCTCACGTGAAGAGACGTGCACGAGGAATGGACATCTGATGGAAAGAACGATTTTCCAAAAGTCAATGAGCTTCTACCCACAACACTCATCCTAGCACTTCCGGATCCATCGCAACCGTGGGAGGTTCGATGTGATGCATTGAGAGTGGGACTCGGAGCCTTCCTCATACAGAACGGTCACCCATTTGCGTATGAGAGCCGGAAGCTCATCCCCAGGAAAACGCGGTACACGACTGGGGATCAAGAGCTCCTTGCGATAGTACACGCTTTCAAGATGTGACGTTGCTACCTTGAGGGTGCTGAAGGGGATATGACGATTGTGACCGACCATAATCCATTGGTGTTTTTCCAAATGCAACCAAACATGTCAAGACGACAGGCGCATTGGAGAAAATTCTTGAGCCGATTCTCGTTCACATGGGAATATCGGCCAGTGCGCATCAATGTGGCCGATCCACTAAGTCGACAGCCTGTGGACATTGAAGCAACCACCCAGGTCGGTGGGTGTTTTATCGCCATTGCGACGTCAACTATGCAAACACCAGAGCCCCGTGCACTTCTACGGTAACCACCTCAAGAGATTATCCACTATAATGGTTTTTTCAAAAGAATCCAGATGGGATAATGTGTGGATTGTTGGTGTCAAGACTCTCAAAATCTAGAAATTACGGATTGGTGGAGGCTGCAATAATCTTTTGGCACGCTGAACAAGTTGTTGTGCCAGATTCGGGAGACTTGTTCCAGAGTATGGTTCATGCACTCTGTTTTTTTGTCAGTTTTAGGGTAAAACATCGTCAAATTTCTTGACTCGCTGCCAAAGTAATGGTGCATCTTTTGCCAGAAGTGACTAGCAAATTCATTATCTCAATCAGAGATAATGCGCAAAGGCAAGCCATGGTACTTCGACACCCTCAAAAAGGAGGCGAGCGGTCTCCTCTGCATTCACAACAATGGTCGTAGGAATGAAGTGTGTCATCTTTGTGAGAATATCCGCAACCACTAGTATTGCATCGTGGCCACGAGTTGTGTCGCGAAGACGAGTAATGAAGTCCATGCTGGCGCACTCCCATGGAATCTGCTGAATGGGGAGCTGTTGGAGGATTCGTACAGGCTTCTTGTTACTAGCCTTATTCCGAAGACAAGGGTCGCATGTCATGCAATACTTACGGACATCAACACTCCATCGCGGCCACCAGTAGAGGTCCGAGAGTGACTGTCCGGTCCTTTAAGGTTCCACATGACCTACAACCGGCAGGTTGTGGAACTAGGAGATAATCTTGGACATGAACCCTGCCATGAATGATTGGGACGAATTCCTAGCACCGGCAGAGTTTGTGGTGAATAACTCGGTGAACGAATCTACACTGTTCACATCGTTTGTGTTGAACAGTGGTCGGCATTCAGTGGTGCCCTCTTCATTGGTGAAGAGTGGGAGTACAGGAAAATAGGTTCTTTTCTCTCAATCCTTTGGCGAGCGCATAGAATCCTTGTTACAGGAGGCGAAGGGTCACTTTCAAGTTGCTTGGCAACATAAAAGGCATATGCCAGCAAAAGTCGCCATGAGGTCTCGTTTGAAATTGGTGACAAAGTGCTGCTTAGCACTTTGAATCTTTGGTTGAAGTCGCCAGGGGCGCGAAAACTTCTACCGAAGTGGATTGGGTTGTTTCCCATCATCGCATGCATTGGGCCAGTGGCACACCGATTGCTGCTTCCACCGAGTATGATGATACATGACGTGTTTCATGTGAGCTTCTTTGCTCAATACACGGTAGAGGGAAAGGTTCAACCACCACAGGCAGTCCTTGCTGCCGATGGCCAATACGAGGTTTTTTGCTTACTTCAGCACTGAGCTTGTACTTTCCGATTGCGGGTTGTTAGGGAATACCTTGTTCATAGGGCTGCGTGTGGACCGCAACATAAATCATGGGAGCCTGAATCTCGAGTCCTCACAGGGATGGTCAACGAGTATTGGAGCAAGCTGGCAGCTGGTACAGATCGACACGTGTCAGGGGGTACCACCTAAACGCGGAAAAATTGAACAGCATTCCCGCAGGGCGGGATTCATGGACTGCAACCATAGGAGGTTGGGGACGCCCAACATGGTTATCGCACAGACGCTCTAGCCTAAAGGGGGGAGGCCGCTAGCCATGCTGACTGACAAGCTGCAGCTTAGGCCCATGTTCCATGCACATGTTCATGTTTAGCTGGTGATTGAAACTATCAATTTTCTTTCACAATGTCGATGACTCACGAACTGACAATCCTGCTTGTTGTTCATGAACCAAGACGGTTCATAACAAGTGGGGAGGCATGCATTGGGAGGGCCGGTTCATCCCTCCCTCCTTGCTGAAGCGAGGGGTGGTTGCGCACCACCCCTCGTGTCAGCAAGGGCTGGCCGAAGGCCAGCACTTTGCTGGCCGCCGGCCAGCTCGATGTCAGCTGGCTGGACGGATGACGGCTGGCCAAGTGACTGGCCGGCCACCAATTGGCCAGCCGCCAGCTGCCAGCCGCCGGTCGCGGCCTCAGCCTGATCGGCGGCACAAGGGGCCACAAGGTCCTCGAGTGCGAGGCCTCATGGCCACATACCCTAGCCACCCCTTGCCCTCCTTGTAAGTGGGCAAGCAAAAACGAGGGATAAGGGGAGCGAGGATGAGAGCAAGGAGCTAGGAAAGCGCACGGGAAAAGGCAGCACAAAAGGGTCGATCGTGCCTCGCACGCGACGATTTTACGCTGACACGTCAAAAGCAAAACTCGAGTTTGTTTAGGAAGAACTATGAGTTTTAAGACCGGAAAACACGTGCGAACTCACAAGTTCGAGGTAATACTCCCTCGTTTTGGATCCAGAATGAGGGGGTGAGTTAAAAACGGATATGGGCCTCCGGAGACTTGAATTATTCAAGTCTCACTGCACAAAGTCGTTGAGGAAGATTGCCCCCAGAATGACGCAGAGGGGAAATTCCCAGCCGAGCGACGCATGCGAGGTCACGCAACAAGTGGCTGCTTTGAGAATAATAACAAGGCACGGTTTTTGTAAAGATCCGACGTCTTCCATAAGTCAACCCAAAAAATCAAAACGCTGATAGTTCACGACAAATCTGTTGACCATTTTGGAAAGTGGTCGAAGTAGTCAGAATCTTTTAGAAGAGAACACCGGAGGTTAGGGCACCTAGCCAAAACTCCATCGGCCAATCGGAATGTTAATCCTGAGGTCGTCGCGCAATGGGACATGAATGTAAGAACAGAAATGCCAAGCCGTTGATTTTTGGGACTCGTGCATGTCAGGGATGTAATTATTCCCCCCTTTAAGCCAGGGCATCCCGGTGCATTGGCTGACGTAGGCTGGTGATGATGGTAACAGCTTTCCATCAGATGATTGTAGGTCTTTTTGGGCTCCCAGCTGTTGAGCGCGGCTTTGTAGCCGTACCACTTGACTAAATCCTCTATCGCATTTCCACTACACCGATGTCCGAGGATATCTTCGATGAAGTACTCTGTATACTGTCCACTTCAATAGGAGGTTTGGGTGCAATGTTCCAGTTGGGGATGTTTAAGCTAGGGTCCGGGTAGTGTTTACGCTTGCTCATGTGGAAGACAGGATGGATTGCCATGTGATTAGGTATGAAAAGTCGAGCGACGATAGGGGTTGGCCTTCAATCGATCTCAAACGGTCCCAACCAGTGGGGTTTGAGCATTGCAAAGTCCCTTCTGTTGAAAAATTGCCCCTCCGCATGCCCAAGTGCGGCACCGGGAGGCGCCGACAAGCTGCCAGAAAGGGAAAACTCCGCTCCGGTGGATCTGGCGACTTGAATATTGCTTGGATCCTAAAATGAATGATTTCTCCTTAAAGTTGACAAGTTGTTGAATCCGGTAGAAGTTGTTTCGCCGGAATCGAACAAGTATCGAGGGAGAAATGGCCTTCCAAAGTTGGGGTGTGCGCAGCGACTCTGGGAGCCGGCTGCGACTCGAAATCCGGTCGATAGTCGACCGGATTGACTAACAAAAATGCCATCTGGAGAAATTGCTCCGGAAGGCCTGCCGAGGCGTCCGGTGCATAATCCACCTGATCAGGTGGATCATCCACCGGATCCAGTAGTGCGGGTGGTTACTGGGGGACTAAGCCAAAATCATGGCTCGACGTCAGAAACTCAGTAGAGCGTTTTCTTACTCGAGGACTTCGTCAAAATTCTCACTGCAGGTCCGCGGACAGGTTTTGAACCTCGTCACATCCCATCACCAAACTCAACCCAAAAATGGGTAGGGTGCATGGAAACAGTGCAGGAGACCCCTACACCATGTGCAAGTGGACCTGCGCCTTGGGAAAGGCGCTTCGCACGTGAAGGAAGGCGCCACAGCGTGTGCACGCCATGGAGGCGTCAGGCGTTTCTGTGGTGGGTGAGACCTGCGCTTTGGCAAGCATAACTTGAGCTATGCTTGGCCGAATTGTGCACAGTTTGCTGCATTGGAGAGCTCATGACTAGTCCAACAAATGTTCTGATCATGTCCATGTACAAAATACAACGCAAAACGACGTTATTCCCTTCGTAAACTGACAGTCTCTAAATTCCTACTCACATAGCGTGAGGCGACCAGAAAGCTCACGCTCAGTCTCAGATTTGCCCAAAACCAGTAGACGTGAACCAATAGAGTCTATCAGACCAACGTCGGGACCGCATCCATGCGGATTCCATCCTGACACCTTCTTCAAAGTTGATGTTTGCCAACCTAAAGAAGACGGTATCGCCAGTATTGAACACATCATCTCTGCCATGTCGGTCTGCCGCCCGCTTCATAGCTTCTTGTGTCTTTGCAAGGATTTGCCATGTTCCATCCAAAATGCTTTAGAAGTCCCTTCGATGGATGTCAGCCAAGGAGATGTTGCTCTAGCTTTGTCATCGAGCCGATGTGGCGAGATGTTCAGCACAAAGCAACTTCAAAAGGGATTCTACCAATTCCGGTGGAAGTGGTGGAGTTGTATGCAAATTCAGCGGTTGGCAGTTTGGGTGTCCAACTTGTATCGCGCGGCTCCCATAGTGTGCAGAGAAGTTGTTCGAACGTCTGATTGGTCTGCTTTGTTTGTTTGTTGATTTTAGAATGGAATGCCGTTAGCTGGATCAAGATTCCATAACGCATCATCGGCTTGCGCCAAAAATAGCTTGTGAAATGGACTTCTCTGTTGTTGATAATGGTACATGGTACGCCGTCCAACCATACGATCTGGTTTGGATAAAATGTGCTGTTCCTTCTGTGGTGACGATAGTCGTTACCAAGATGAAGTGTGACATTTTCTAAATCTGACCACAACGACGAGGATGGCTATGTCACCCTCGGGTGTGGCAAGTAATCTCGTCTCAAAGTTTATGCTGATGTGGACCATGGCTCGGCCGGAACAGGCGGGGGTTGGAGTAGACCAGGTGGTCACGTACAATGAGATTCTTGAGCGTCTTTTCCTTGCCGAAATTTCCACCTGAACAGGTGTCGTGGTATTCCTCCAATAGCATTTTGTGTAGTTGCTCTTTTGGTGGAATGACAACTTGGCAAGTGAATCATCGTTGCCAGCAGGAGCTGTCGAACCAAAAACTTGTCATGCCCGCCAAACTCCTCGTAACCCTTCACGAAAAACCTTGTGAGGTACGGTTCTCATTCAAAAAGCAACGTGTTGATCTCGGCCATTAAATGTGGTCATGGAATTAGAGCATCCGGTGGATTTGTTTTTCCAGGTTAATACTCAATGTCATAGTTGAAGCTGGACTTAAGGCACTCCATCCATCAGGTCTACTGATGGCTCAGATTTTGGCTGGGTCTTGAGATGTTTCAGGGCATGGTGATCAGCGTGGATGATGCATCGCCAGCATTCCTACAGCACCACCACATCTTTGAGCACCTTTTTCTGCCAGCAATGCTACCACGACGTAATCTATTGCTCCATTGTACTTGCGGATTGTGTCCGTACAGGAAATCTTGTCTGAAGGCATTTTGTGGTCACTCATTGGGCAAGTTCACTAATCCATTACGTCTTGTGGATCTATGATTTACAGTCGGAGTTGTTCGCCAAGTCGATGGATTTGCAATCGTCCATAGACGGTTTTTCCTCCGAACACTCCCAACTTGGTCTGCAAACCTAGCTTCCTTACCATGTCATTGCTTCCAAAGGTATAAGGAGCTCCTCCATCTCGTAGTGCAGGTACCATTATGCAACTTTTATAACCCCTTGGTTGTACTCATAGCAATATCACCGGTTGGTCGTCCTTATACCCCTCGTCAAACTGTGCAATCTCAGGAACCCTCATCTGTGGCAATATGAGTCGCTTAAATGGGCGATCGGTCGGTGTAGAGTTTTCTAACCTGGCAGGAGCATTTTTGCCCTTTGCTGGTTCCTGACTCCTCAAATTTTCTCTGCAATTCCCCCCCATTGTGGTTTGCTAATGTTATCTCCAACAGTTGCGCAAGATATGGCCGGGCTTCCCTCAAGTCGGGCAGAGCCATTGATTGCGTTGACCGATTGCATCAATCTCCATAAAAAAAATGAGGTTTCTGTTGACTACAAATTTCTTTTGCCACGATAAGGATTGTGGCTTTGGAGTTGCCAGGTATAGGATTCTTGCATCCGAGCATTGTATTCAATTCTACCAATGCAATCAGCTGCTGTAATCATTTGCGAAAGGTCTTCCTAGATGCCAAAAAATACAATTACTTTCCATATGTCTCACTTAAAGCTATTGTTACAGTGAAAAAAAATCATTGGAGGCGATTTCACTGCCAGTGATGACTTTGCAGAAACATCGCGCATACTCTTCCATGTTGGATTGCTGACTTAGATGTTGGAGTGTACTTTGCGTTAGACTTTTTATTGAGCTTCCTAAAATGAACGAGGGTAGCACATGTGAAACTGACTCATGAATAGAATGGTGTGAGGGAGTTGTACCACGTTGGATTTATCTCCTTGAGAGTTTGTATGCTTGTGGTTGAGGATGTGAGAATGGTTGCATGAGCCATTGATCTTGTTCTACCGATCTCTTGGTACCATTGGATGGTCTTTAGATCACACCAACAACTTAAAGCCGTGACATGCCAAAACGAGGCCGCAAGGTCACATTTATTCTTGGCATTAAACCCAAGAGCGTTGAGGTACGCCTCAGAACTCATCAGCTGCATTTGACTGTCGATCCCTTTGAGTTCGCAGGATAAAATCCCTTGGGAAGTGCCTATAAAGCTTGGGTTTCACTCTAGAGGTGTAAAAATTTCTCAATGACCAGTGCTTTGTCCACACAAGAAATACAAACATCTCCATTGCCTTGTTCATTGTTTTTGCAATGATGGGTGTTCACGCCATCAATCTCCGATAGCTTCTGGTACATGTCTTCATTGATTTGTTCTTGTTGGCTGGTGCCAGGCATTGACCCAACAAGCAGTTGTAGAGTTGAAAGGTTCTTCGTGCCCGAGGGGTCCTTCAGCGGGTTGGTTTTCTGGCTCGTTGGTATTACGCCATTTGCCACAAAGGTTGTCTCTACTGTCAAGTTCATGTAGAGTGTGTCGGGTTTCACGTGCTTCTGGTCCTCCATCGCCAAAGAGTTCGTCGGAGTCCGCTGCTCGTCATTGGTTGTGCTCGCTCTGTTTACCGTTGTCATTAGAAAGTCTGTGATATTCTGAATGGTGGAGATGCACTGAAGACTCGTGTAAGGTTGTCGTCAGGTAGTTAATGCATCAGTTGTCCTTCCAGTCCGGCTGTGCTCCGATACCAAGTGCTATGCCAGGAAAAATGTAGGTGGTTCACAAGAATGAGTTGCGAAACAAAAGACAATCTGAGAATTTTGGACAAATGGATAATTGGTTTAAGCAATGATTTCACTTCAATGACAAGTGTTGAGTGAATAAATCACAAACATTCAATGCTGAGAATAATAATGAGGCGTGTGTTTGGTGCTTGGTGATTGGGCCGAGCGACGAGTGCAAGGTCATGCCATGAGTGGATACTTCCAAAATCTTTGCCTAGAAGTTGAGGAGCTTCGAGAATGATGAGGCGTGTTTTTCAAAGATCCAGTTCCGTTGACAATTCAACCAAACAATGTTGAAACACAGATATAGTTTGCGACACTTTTGTCGACCATTCTAGGACGTGGTCAAAGAACTCAGCATCTTCTTGAATGAAACATTGGAGGTTGGAGATGGTGGCCAAAACGGCCTTGGCTGAACAGCATAAAAATCCTGAGGTTTTTGCGCAGTGGGCTATGAATGTAGGAACACGAATGTCCTCTTATTGAATTAAGTGACGCGTGTACGTCACGGACAAAACAACCCAAGCAGAATGTAGACAGTTCACAAGGAAAAGTTGGAAAGCAGAAGAAAACTCAAGGAATTGGGACAGTTAGATAAACTGCATGTAGCAGTAAATGTCGTACGATGACAAGCGTTGGCAGTATCCAGTTAAGAAATGCCTGGTTTCAATAGTTGTGGTCAGTGTAATCTGCTAGGTTTCATGACATGGAGCATAAAGTACATGAGTTAATGCACCCAAACATACTTGTTCCCCACGTAGTTAACTGGTTTTTAGTCCTACATGCATGAAAATGTATTTTTTTGGTGCATCTACTACTGGAAGGAGATAGCTGGTCTAAATGGTGGTGTGATTCAAAGCTTGATGAATCATGCAAATCAGTGTCTTGGCGGTTTGCTTCTTTATAGACTGTATTGTAAGTGCACAGTAAGGTGATGTGGATGGCTTGTTGAACCCCAGACCGAGCATTTCATCCACCTACTTTTTGAGCTCGGTCAGCTTGTGATTGCTCATCTTATAGGTTCTCTTGACCATCCATCTTTTTTTCTAGATTGAGGTCTATTTGGTGATCGCCGTTGCATTGCGGAGGTAGCACTCGAGGTAGTACGTCAGGATAAATCACTTCAAACTCTCCAACAAGAGATGCAAAATCCTCTGGGATTGTTGCGAGCTTGTCAAGTGTTGAGGCCAAAGAAGTTGATGTTGTCACGTTTGTTGCTCTAATATCCTCTCCTTCCCCTAGTTTCATGTAGATGTGACACGCTTGTTCTCATCGTCACATACATCATTTGGCTACATACAGCACTATCGGCTGCATGTGTTGTTTTTTCATTGTTGTAGTTTTCTCTATTTCTTCCTCCCTTGCTGCTTCTCACAATTGCCACTGTGTCATTGGTCGCTCAATCAGAGGACGTTGTCATTTCAAATCATCAATGTTGGCGTAGAATATGCTGCTGCTCTGGTCTACTTGTAGATTCTACTGGTACAAATCTTACAAGAGGATGAAGTATGGGTCCTCATGGGACAAGTCCTACTGACCATTGTCCACTGCAAACATTTTACTTGCAGCCATTTATTCACAAATTTGAAAGCTTTTGAGACTTCCATCAATGGATTTTCTTTGAAAAAACCCATGGTTTGTCATGTAAATCCAGCTTTTGAATCAGGTCGCTGCTGACAAAACTGTGAGAAGCTCCTCCATCGAGCAGTGGAGGCATCATTCTATGGCTCTTAGAATCCCTTGGTTGTACTCAAAGCAGTATCAACATTTTGTCATCCTCTTATCCTGCATTCACCTTTGAGATCTTGAGAACCCTCGTCTATGGGGGTGTGAGCCATTCAGATGGGTGATTAGTCAATACAAAAATTTTGTTGTAAAAGGGGGTTTCACTCTCTACTCCTCCCCTTTGCCGTTTCCCGACCCCTCTTTTTCTCTATAACTTCCTTCCCTTTTTGGCCTGTTTTTGCCCCTACTATGTCAAGCGAGATGTGGCCTGGCTTCCGTCAAGTCCAGTACAAGCATTGATCATGTTCATCAACAATGTCAATTTCCATTGGAGAGGAGGTTTCTGGTCACTGCGTCTTTCCTATCCCACGATATGGACTTTGGTGTTAGGATCACCCGCCGTGGGATTCTTGCATCGGAGCATTCTAGTCGGCGATGTCCGTGGGATCAGCTACTGGGATCATTTGCGTTAGGGTTGTCTCGGATGCCGAACATAAGAAATGATCACCTGTTTTTGCGCTTAAGGCCATTGTATTAGAAACATAGTTTGTTAGGGGCAAGGTCACTGCCAGTTATGATTGTGTAAGAACACTACGTATACTCAACCACAGCAGGCTTGCCTTGTGCGTCAGAATTCCTGTTCATTTTACCAAAGCATACGAGTATGGCATGTAAGAACTATGTCAGTTTCATCATGGATTCAGTGATTCGTGCCACGGTATATTGATCCTCTTGAGACATAAGACGCCTGCGTTCGGTGTTGTAAGAACAAGAACAATTGCATGAGCCATTGATCCAGATCTATAGGTCTCCTGTTGTCGATGGATTGTTGTTGAATCAAACCACCAATTCAAGTTAATGCCAGACAAAAGTGAGGCAGCGAAGTAAACTTCATTTCCTATCATTGTTGACCCGAGTAATTATGAAGTACACCTCCAAAATCATTAGCCACATCCAAACCATTGGTCCATTTGATTTTGCAGGATCAAATGGCTCCGGTAGCGAAAACATGGAGCTTGCTTGATATATTCATGTGTCTCTTGGTGAGTATTGTTTCATGTGCACGTGGATTATGAAGCTCCCCCATTGCCACATTGAGTTGCTTGAGAAGATGGGTATTGAGGCTCTCAAGTCCCAACAAAATCTGGTACAAGTATTCATTAATGCACACTTGTTGGCTGGTGCTTTTTGCTCAACACGTTTAGAACAGGATAGATGGTTGGCTGTCGGGAATGAAGAATTAATCCTCTCCTCCTATGCGGCTGATCTAGCTTCCCAGTTCATGTGCAAACAGGTCGTTACATGAAAGAACAACCATGATTGCGGTTTGTTTGCATCACAAAGGATTAGTTATCCAAATCTGTATGTGTATACATGTACATGTATGCTCACATGTATGCATAGAATACGTGTAGGTATGCGTATACATACTTGCATGAATGTAAATGCGTGTACATGTTTATAAACATACATTGACTTTCATGCCTCATGTGTATGGATGTGTTTTTTCCTTAAATGTTTCATTAAACTTGTAAAAACATGTGCGCGTACACAAAAAATTCCGAAAAAGAAACCTTGCTCATGTTGGATTTAACAACCCCTACATCTAGAAGGATAGAATGATTTGTTTTTATGTGCTGATCAATAGATGCACCGAAACATAGGTCTACGTTCAAGTGCACACAATATTGTATGTTTATGTAAACTTTTATGCTAAGTAAAATACATATGATGACGTGAATATCCAAACGTAGAGGTATGGTTAATGGAGGGCTGTTTACATACTGGGCTTTGAGCGTAATCGTGTGATGTGTGATTTTTTCCTGTATTAAGCATCTAACCTCTCGCAGTGCATGATTCTTTCCTGTTTGGAACAAGAAACTACTTCTTCTATGGGAGGGGATCCAATGCATGGACGTAGTTTCTGAGGACGGTGCACTCGTTCCCCAATCAACAGTACATTGTTCACACATTCAGTGCATGAAAGTTTCTTATATGGGACCTGTGACCTCAAGTCTTATGGGGGGGTCGAGTGCGTGGGGCTAGTGCATGAGGACAGTGTGCTCGGTTCCCACCTAAAAAATCACTGATCATGCACTCAATGTGTGATTTTGTCCTTAATACAACAATGGATCACCACCTGTATGGGGGGAGGGTTACTTTCCAGGGTGTATGAGGGCGGTGCACTTGTTCTCCAAATAGAAATACATAGATCATGCATCCAGTGCATGACGTTGCCTTACATGGGTCCTTGATCTCCACTCCTGTGGTGGACCCAATGTGTGGGACTAGTGTATGAGGACAGTGAACTCATTATCCTGATGAAAATACACTGATATTGCACTCAGTGCATGATTTTTTCTTATGTGGAACCTTAGATCCTTCTCCTATGGGAGGTGCAGTGTGTGGGGATAGGGTATGAGGACATTTTCCTCATTTTCTGTACAGAAATACAGTGATAACGCACCAGGAGCGCAATTTTATCTCCTATAGAACATTGGATCCCCACTCCTAGAGGGGGTTCTGAGTTATGGTTAATCACCTCAAATTCACGCACTTGAAGATCAGTGTATCAAAGAGTGTGTTTCTGTGTACAAACACTTTTCACAAAACATCTACATGAATGCATGCCAGCAAAGCCCAGATGTACAGTCCTTTCAGATAGTAGAAACTTCAATGTGCTCTATGTGATGTTTAGGAGTTTCTGCGAACAGTCCATGTTCACTAGTTTGTTCACTCCCCAATACACTTGTCGATACACAGTTTCATGAGTGAGGCAATTGGTTGTACATGGGGTTTCTAGTGCATGGGGCTAGTGTATGAGGGCAACACACTTGTTCTCTCTACAAGAAAACACTGATCACGAACATGGTTTTGCCTTACATGAGACCTTTGACCTCCACTCCCAGATGGCAGGGGTGCAGTGTATCTGTTTCCCATGTAATAAAACACTAATCACTTAGTGTGTAATGTCATCTTGTATGTAACGTCGTTATCCCCACCAATATGGGGGGATCCAGAGCGTTGGGGTAGTGTGTGAGGGCAGTGCACTTGTTCTCCATAGAGGAATACATGGGGTAGGCACTTAGTGCGTAGTTTTGTCTCATATGCAATATTGGAACCCCACTCCTTTAGGGGGCCGTATTGCATAGGGCTAGTTTCTTAGGACAGTGCACTCTTTCTCCATGCAAAGTTCCACTCAGCATACAATCAATGCACAGTCTTATCTTATATGGAACCTTTGACCCCATCCCATGGGGAGATCTAGTGCGCGGGGCTAGTATTTGAGAGCAGTGCGCTCTTTTCCTGAACACTGATCACAAACTCAGTACGTGATTTTGTCTTATAAGGCACATTCAATCACCACCCCTACGGGGAGTTCCAGTGCGTGGGGGTAGTGTATGAGGGCAGTGCGCTCGTTGTCTTCATAGGAGCACACTGATCAGGAACGCAGCGCATGATTTTACCTCATGCAGAACATTGGACCCACACTCCTATGGGAGGGTGGGATCCAGTGCGTGGGGCCAGTGTATGAGGACAGTGTTCTCATTCTCCACACAATAATACACTGATCATGCACTTAGTGTATGATCTTTCCTTGTATGGATACTTTGACTCCCACTCCTATGTGCAGAGTCCAGTGCTTGGGGCTAGTGCATCAGGATAGTGTGCTCGTTTTCCATGTTAAGAATACACTGATTATGCACTCAGTGCATGATTTTGTGCTATGTGAGATTCTGGACCTACACTCCCCAGGGGGAGGGGTGCACTGCATGGGGCTAGAGAGTAACTGCAATGTCCATCCCTCCTCAATGTTAACATACACAAGCTAATCAATGCGTGCAAACACTACAACGATACACTTCTTTATCTGTGCACTTGCTCAGTGCGAGCGCACTAAATGAGCGTACTAGAAATCCAGTGTGTGAGTTGAATACCATCGGAAACATGTGCATACATAGTGAAATGAGATCTTTCATATTGATGAAGTAACATTAGAGAATCGGTTCTGTGTAGGACAGTGGGAAAAATCCACTCCTTGCCAAAGACGGAAGGAGAGACAGAAAGGAGGGTTATCAAGGAGGTTGCTTCCAAGGTTTACGTCTGAATACAAAGGTTAAGAAGTTAAATGTAATGAATTGGTCATTAAGGATCTCTAACCATCAATCCATCCCATCCAGCTGCCCACAGGCCAGGGACCCATTCCATCCATTTAGATGACCCAACCTGCGCTTCACTCCTCCGACCTGGGATTAGAATTGAGTCAGCATCCACAAAGGGAATTAAAACCTAGTGCTCTGATGTCAAGGAAATAATTGGATGAGAAGCTTGGCCCACTACAGAAAAACCAAAGAAATTGAGGGTTTATGGCCCTCAATCCATCATATCCAACCACCCACAGGCCAGAGAGCCGTTCAAGCCATGTAGAGAGGCAGGCATGCACTACATATGAAACTATGCATTTGTTTTCATGGAGGAAAAGAAAGAAAGCAACTCGCTTTTATAAATCCAACTTATCTAGCCAGAGTTGTGAGTTGGTTGCTCCCCACTAGCCAGCCCGTCCGTCTCCCTCTCCCTATCCTGTAGCAAATGGTGAGAAAGGAGTAGACTAACAAGATATCTCAAGAGTCACGCAAGGGGAGATCTTCCTTGTGTGAGACGAGTGTTGTGTGTATAATTCTGCCACTTGCAATCCTTCAATTCAGGATGGTTGAAGGTTGGTGACAAGATAAGATGATTGCGCCCTCATCAGGCGTCAATGCAATATGCAATATCGACTGCTTGCGAAGCCCAATATTAGTGAATTCTGACACTGATCATTAAGATGAGGAAAAATAAACTGAACAGAAGGAGATGATTTGCCTTTTCACAACCACTCCATGGAAGATCATTCTTCTTTCATGGCCAAAGTGACGATCAATGGTGTCCTTGCGATGGAGACGTGATGAAGGGCACATCCATGGATTTGTACACTGGAGCCTAACAACTATTCCTCCCACTCGGGATATATGTTGATTCTTTTTTCCAGGTGTTAGACACCTCATGGTTACTGCAACTTAGCAAGATGCCATGATTGGGCAACTCCTTGGAAACTGTGCACATATTACCTAGCTTTCTAGCCCCCTTGCATTGAGGGACATTGCTTGAATCGCCTCACATGCAAGGACCACCTTTTTTTCACCTTCACATGGATATCCTACTTCCTTACATGGATAAGAAACGACATTTTTTTGTTGTTCAACCTTCCTCAGCAACCAAAGCAAAGTCTTGTTATGCTCATAGCCATGTTGAACATTTGTCTTCAGATGTAGTGAACCATTCTACCATGCATTATCACATCTTACAGTCCATGCTCAACATGGCCATGAGTGTGACAACAACAATTTGTTTTATCCATACAAGAAGTATGGAGCAACAAGTAATATTGCCCTTTCTTATCCACAAAGATAAGTAGGCTTGTAATGTGAGGGTTAATCAAGGTAACTGAAGACATGGTTGTGAAAGCCATGGATTTAAAAAAAAACTCAGACTTATACGTAAATGCCCTCCCTGGCTAAGAGGAGAAATCAATAAGTTTCTTACACGTCATATGGTGTAGAAAAAGATCCAATCTTTGGGATCAAAACTGGTGTTTAAACATGTTGTCAACGTTTTGAGAACTTGGAATTGGCGTGCCAAGGAGTCAGCACTAGGAAGATACTCATGTGCTAGATTCAAGTTTGACACGAGATAGAAAATACATATTGGGAAGATATGAGGCAAGGAGTGCTGCAATGGAAAACCCATCATGTTGCTCCAAATTCATCCCTACGATGCCGCTAGGGCCTTGCTTTCACGTGGCTATGCCATGTGGAATGATAAGTATAAATTGCATGCTCAGTGTTGCATATCTTGTTCACACTCGATGATGACCCCATCTATCGCCAGCCGAGTCCATCTCAACCAAAGTGACCGAGTCAAGGGATCTTGGCCATTCTGGTCGTTGGGATATGAGGGCATCCTTTTTTTTTCTAAGATTAGTCACAAAATGACCTACATCCGTTACATTGGTATCATTACTAGGATTCTGCAATAGTACAGACATTTAGCCCTCATCCGCCTGTTCACTCTCCCCAAAAATGGCAGAATATGCTGTCAAATTGTATTGAGAGGAAGGCAATGGACGGTGAGGAAAACCACCACCTGATTGTCAGTGACTCTCAACATTGCAAGAGAGAGTGCAAGCATCAACAACCACAGCTAATAGAAAAACAACTACATGTCCATGGCCAATGGCCAAGAGAAAACACCGTTGAACTGGTAACGTGAAACACTTGGGGAGCTTGCTTGCCTAACCAGCAACGTAACAAGAGGGGAGATATTCTCTCCCTCTCCCTTGCTAACAGAGCTGACGGTGCCAAAAGGGAGGGAAGGAGAGAGTGTCCCCCACTCCTTTTCCGGCCACTGACGATGCCAAGGAGGAGGAGACGGGCAAGCTCCCCTCTCCTCACCCTCCTTCCTTGGTGCCAATGGCGCCAAGGGGGACAATAGGGGTGAGACCCCTCTCCCCTTTTTCCATGGCACTGACGGCTCCAAAGGGGAGGAGAGGGACAAACCCTCCCTCTCCCCCTTGTCCATGACACAGACGGTGCCAAGGAGAAGGAGAGAGAAATTTCCTCTCTCTCCCCCTTTTCCATGGCACCGACGGCTCCGAGGGGGAGGAGAGGGGTGAGCCACCTTCTCCCCCTTGTCCATTGCACCGACGATGTCAAGGGGAAGGAGAGGAGCCCTCCTTCTCTCCCTCATCCATGGCGATGACATCACCGAGGAGGAGGCGGATAGTGCCAAGACGCCAAGGGGGAGGAAAGGGTGAAACCTCTTCCCTCTCACATTGTCCAATGGCCCGAGGATGTGGAGAGGGGAAGACCTCCCCTTCCTCCCATTTCTCATGGGTTGAAAGCTCGAGAGGGAGGAGGGGGGATGATCTCCCCTCCGCCCTCATTCCTTAGGGTCGATGGCCCAAGAGTTGAGGGACAAGGTGTTCCTTCCTTTCCTCCCTCCACACAAGGGAAAACAGTCCAAGGGATAAGGGAGGAGGCCTCCCTCCCTCTCTCCCCTATCACAAGGACTGACGACACAAGGAGGAGGAGGAGAAGAAGTTTCTCCCCTCCTTCCAACTCAATTGGAAGGCATGGTCCCCCAGGCACGCCAAATGGGTTGGAAAGGATTTTTTCTCCCACAAACATGTGTGCAAGTAGTTCAGCTGGTAGCAGGGCCAATACGGCTTGCAATAATTGAGGATATCATTCCAGAATTGGAAAAATTCACACCTCTAAATGTCCTCTGCTGTGGACCTGGTCCGTTCCACACAAAAGGGATGACAGTTCGTCTGTTTGATGTTGAGATTATACACCAGAAAATGCATTTTGAAGCTCATGCAGAGCTCCAAGTTTGTGTCAAATGAAAAAATATTTGGTGATTTACGTTGGTACCGATTGCACCAGATGTTAGGATAATGTCCTTGGTTGAATCAAGGGTTCGGCCTTGTTGGTCATGGGTTCACTGCTTTCTACGAGAGCAAAAGTCTCAGCTGAGCAATTTATAGTATGGCATTCAAATTGAATTTTTGGAAGCATTCAAATCACAAAAAGGGAAAACTTGTTGTCTTTTATGTCATGTTCTGAATTTTTCAAGAAAAAAAGAGAAAAGCAACAGCTTTACATGTCATGAACCAAGTTAACTTGGAAAAGATACACTTCTTCAACGCATGAAATTAAACACGGAAAGTGACAAGATAATTGAAGCAACCTCAAGCTTTGGTGGATCTTGTTGCATAACCTAGAAGGTCGTAAAGCAATTAGTTTTGCCTCTTGTTTGTGGGCAGAACTAGAAAGAAACCTTCAAAAGAACACATGAAATGGTTAATGCAGACCATACATACATCGGAAAGTTCTGTCAGAGAGGGAGTTTTTCTTTATGAGATTTAAAACAGGTTTGAAAACCACAACATTGAGATGAGTTCTCAAATCTTTGCAAAGTGAATTGTAAGTTTCTCATGTACCTAGTGACTTACCTGCTGATTGCACTGATGGGAGAAGTTTCTGTCCACTTTTGATGCGAGTGTCAAATGTGTAAATGAAAAAAGTTCGCACTACATTAGAATGATCACCAATGAAGAAATAATTGATTGAGATTTTCTATCTTTGTTTCAATTTCACTACCAATGTGCTGATTGTACAGTTCCCAAACAAAAAAATGACACAAGCGCCAATTTCAAATTCAAGAAGAGTACTGGTTGCACAAATTCTGTGGGGTTCAGATGGAAAGTTTATCTATTTTTTATTGCACCAAAGGTGCAATTGCTGAATGCATCACAAAATTTGGGTGCTAATGCACTGTTGACGCGGTTACTGAATGTACCAAGCACACAATATGGTGGGGATGCAATGCACCAGATAATGTAATCACATAGTTTTCTTTTTCCCTCCTTTGGCATTTATCACGTGAAATTCTTAAATTTCACTGCAACCCATCAAGAATTTTTTAAAAAATACAGTTCATGATTTTGGGTGTTCAATATTAGAAGTTTGACTATACAGTAAAGCATGCTCATTGCATTGCTTGATATGATATGAGCAAAACATGCAACACCTGAAAGAATCTTCACAGATTCAATTACCTTTATAAAATAAATCCTTCATGGAAGGGAATCTATGCAATTTGGAAGCACTTGAAAACACAGGTGTTGTAACGCAGTCCGAAGCCTAACTAGCACAGCTGTCTCCAAACACAAGCATATTGTGAAACAGTTTTGTAAGCCGGTTTCACATGTACTCATAGAAAATTTCATGACTTAGCACCACTTTTGAAATAAACATGATCAATAGTCATAAAATATTCAAACCATTTAAATTAATTGATTGCAAGGTGCAATTGACAAGGATGCAGGATAGATGGTGGAAGATGTCCACTAAAATTCTTGCAATATGTGCTGAAAAATTTGAGTCAGTTCAGCACTAGCTTCGGATCATGCACGAATTGCATGAACGGGGAAGATTGATGTGTGTGACCTCTGTATAGAGGTCAACCATGTTTAAAACTGAACGAGGTATAATACCATTGTACTTTGGTCACATGAAATAGGGTTCGTGAGATGCAACGAATACATACGAGGCATGCACAAGAATCTTGTCCACTAGCTGTTGATGTGCCGATCACGACATAAGGTTATGGGCAAGTTAAAAGGACGATTGATTACACATGTTGTTACATCTGATCAAACTGAAGTCATCAGTTGTTCTTTTGGATAGAAACAGTGACACCAGAAGAGGGAGGCTCCGATTTTGACCAGAATTGCAAAGATTATACACGTGGATATTGATTATGTGGGAACGTGATGTAAGGGTTTTAAAAATGAAAATAACTCACAAATCTGCTCTTATGGAGGAGTTTTTTTGGCATGATTTACATCATGAAGTACTCAATGATCAAACTATGGAGAGAAAAGAAGAGCAGGCATGGTTTGAAGCAAAGGGGGATGAATGTAGCAAATGGTGCTGAGATATGCGTTCACCATCTTTTGGCAACTCGGGGCTGCCGTGTTGAGGAGTCAGTACCCAGAAACATCTGTGCACAAGTTTTATGGTTTGACTCTGGTCAGGAAATTACACATTGGCCAGCTTCAAGGTGAAAGCAGTGTCACAATAGAAAATCCATCGTGTCACTCATAATCCAGCCCTAGGATTCTGCCACGGCCCAGGTTTCCACATGAATATGTCAAGTGGAATGGTAAGGGTATGTTGTATGCTTAGTGTACATGTATTTAGATGTATTTTTTGTGCCCGACGACAAACTCGTCTATCGCAAGCCAGGTCAGTCTCAATCATAATGTAGGGGTCATTCTGACCTTTGCAATCTGAGGGCTTACATTTTTGTCTACAAGTATTCACAAAACGGCACACATCTGTTACATAAGGATGTAAGGCTACAGGTCCCTTTTGCTTTGGATTCCATGTTCAATGATTGGAACACTTTGCAAAGAACAGCCAGTAAGGGCTTGCACATGTGTGGAACTGGGTCCAACCAGTTTTGCGGAATCAGTGGAGAAATCATCAGTGGAGAATGTAGCATTTCATTCCAAGTTTCCAAGTTCATTCCTAGGCTGAAGACATCCCAACAGTTCATGTGAAAAAAAAAAAGAAGTATTCTAAATTCCAATGGTGCTCATTTGAAAATCAATGATATAACCTGGGTCAACATACCTTCTTCAACATCAACTTCTAGTGGAAAAAACAAAACTATTAACGAGCACTTCAAAATAGAAATTCGATGTGTGACCTCAATTCTTTAGTGAAGGGAATTAGCGTGCAAACAAATCATGTAGTGGGAGGGATTTTCTGCCTGGATAATATTAAAAACCAAAGGAAAAATGATGGTTTCCATAGAATCAGAAAATCGTTCCTTTGATTTTGGGCAAGAAGAATTCAGAAAGAGACACCGGAACACTTGTAACGCAATATTACGAGGGCATTAGTAATCAAGCCCAAAAAAAAAAAAAAAAA
>SZWC01007430.1:17887-48020 GCA_023375785.1 Penium margaritaceum
GGTATTATGGTATGGTCCAGTTTTCAGGCAAAACGGACGACGCCCGGGTTTTGGGCTGTCGGGCGTCTGGCAGGGCTCACCGAGAAAACCCTGCCTGCCAGAAAATAGGTCTAGGACTATTTTCTGATTGGCTGGTTAGCTGAGTAACAAGTTCTACACTAGTGGGGGGGAGCTAGAACTTGGAGGGGTCTCCCATTGTTGCTCATTCTTCATTGCTAATCAGTTACTTTCAGTTTCCAGCTGCTTTCTGGCGCTAACACTGGCGCGCGCACTTCTGAGTAACAAACCCAGAGCTTCCAGACTTAGTCTCTAGAGCTGCAGACTGAGGGGGCAGCAGACTTAAGCAACGAGCGTGGAAGCCCGCACACTGCATCAACAACGCTGCTGTCCCAACCTGCTGCCTAGCATTTCTAGCTTGGTATCAGAGCCAGAGCATAGCAGCAGCAGAAGACTGACGTACAGGTGCCACACTTCGCCGGCGGACCCCCATACGCGCCAGTGTAGGGGAAATGCTGCCGGATTTTTTCCGGCAGCATTGAGCCGCCTGGTGGCAGCGTCAGGACTTTTCCCACGGCCACTGGGCCAGGGGAAATGCTGCCGGATTTTTTTTGGCAGCACTGACCCCCACGCTTGACGCGAGGAGGTGAGCGGCAGGCCACGTCAGGCGCTTGTTGGCGACGACGCACGCGGCAACGTCCTCCAGGTGTGACTGACAGCAGCAGCCAACAGCAGCAACAGCAGCTTGCCGCGGCAGCGAGCAGTGGCAGCAGCAGCCAGCAGCATCTGCACACAGCAGCAGCTGGCAGCAGCAACAACTCGCAGCAGCTCGCAGTAGCAGCAGCAGTAGCAGCGAGCAGAAGCCGGCAGCAGCAGCAGCACACAGCAGCTCGCAGCAGCAGCAGCCGGCAGCAGCAGCAGCGGCAGCCGGCAGCAGCAGCAGCTTGTAGCAGCTCGTAGCAGCAGCAGCCGGCGGCAGCAGCGACAGCCGCAGTAGCAGAAGCTGCAGCTGCCCGCAGCCCGCTACTCGCTGCGAGCAGCTAGCTGCTAACAGCGAGCTCCCTCCTCGCAGCGAGCAACGAGTAGTGAGCAGCGAGCAGCGAGCAGCGAGCAGCGAGCTCGCTGCTCGCGGCTCGTCGCTTGCAGCGAGCAGCGAGCTCGCAGCGACGAGCAAGAAGGAAACGAAAAAAAAAACAAAGGGACCCCCTCCCTGTAGCCTCAGCAGCAGCAGCAGCAGCAGCAGTAGCCGCAGCAGCAACAACAGCAGCAGCAGCAGCAGCAGCAGCAGCAACAACAACAGCAGCAGCAGCAGCAGAAACAGCAGCAGCAGCTGCAGCAGCAGTAGCAGCAGCAGCAGCAGCAGCAAAAGCGGCTGCAGTCCCACACCAACGGCCACATCAACCGCTGCTGACGTCAGTGGCCGTCCGCTGACGTCACTACTGACGTCACTGCTGATGTCATCAACAACACAAAAAAACCACAAAGCAGTAGCACTGTACACACCGTAGTAGCCTCTGCTGACATCAGCCATCCTTGGCTGACGTCACTGCTGACTCAGCAGCACACAAAAAAAATGAAAAAAAAAACAAAACAAAACAAAAGGGGAAGAGAGGCACCATAAGCCACCATGACTAACAGTCCCTCTGAGGAGGGGTCCTCCTCGGTTTGGGGGACCACCAGCCCCCCTTTCCTGCAGCAGCTGCAGCAGCTGCAGCAGCAGCAGCAGCAGCAGTAGCAGCAGCAGCAGCGGCAGCATCAGCAGCAGCAGCAGCAGCAGCAGCAGCTGCAGCAGCCCTCTGGCGTCACCGGCGGCAACCCTGACCCCCTCGCTGCTCTTCAGCAACAGCTCACCGCCTTGACACAGCAGCTTGCAGCGCTGCAGCCATTAGCCTCCCAGACTGCCAACAGTGCGCCGCCACCATTCATCCCTCCAGGGCACGCCAGCCCAGCTGTGTCTGCTGCCACGCACTACCTGGCGCAGCAGCAGACTCAGCGCCAGCGGCAGACGGTGACCTCCGTCCTTGGCCCCACTCTGGGTGCCGGCCGCAGGCAGAAGGACTTTGAGACGCCGCCGCCGCCGCTTCAGGCCGGTGAGCAGTTCCGGAGCTGGGAGCTCAGCTTCCGGATCTGGGCGCAGGAAGAGGGCTTGTGGGCATACTACACCCTCCCGTATGACCCCACCCTGGACGACCAGTTGTATGATGCTGGTCGTGCCGTACGTGCTCTAGTCCCTGTCGCCCCTCCGGCTTCCCGTCTCGCCCTCGAGCCCTTCCTCGGCGACTTCACCACTGGCGGCACACCAGACCCTGCAGCTGCGTGGCACGTCCTCACTCGCCCCCATCGCCTGTCTAGCGACATCAAGACCAGCCGTCTGCTGCGGGAGTTCAACTGTCTGTGCATGGGGGAGACCGAGACAGTTACAGCGTACTGGCAGTGAACCGAGGACATGCTCCGCCGCTTAGACACCGCTGCTCCACCCCCTTTGGCCACGCTCCTTACCATCAAACGCGGTGCCACCAGTGCATACGCGGACGTCTTCGTCCACTACCCCCAGGACGTTCTCTCCACCCTGGCAACCCAGGGCACCCTCATGCCCTGGGCATATGAGTTGTTCCTCAGGATTGAGGAGGCTCACCAGGAGTCCCGTCTCCAGTGCACTGAGGCCCTCGCCTCCCCTGCCATCACCTCCCCTGTCATCGCCTCTGTGGCAGTCGCCTCACCCGCAGTTGCTTCTTCCTCCACCAGCTCCTCGTCGCCGGGGAAGAAGAAGCACCGAGGCAAGAAGGGCAAGGGTCCGCAGCCGTAGCAGCAGTAGCAGCAGCAGTTGACTGGGTCTAGCAGTGGCTCGGTCTGCCACAACTGTGGCCAGCCAGGCCACGGTTGGTACACGTGCCCGCTTCCCACTGACGAGGCCCGCGTCATCGCCACCATGCGTCGCCAGCGGGAGCGCCGCCTCGCCTCTGCCGCCTTCGCTGTCGCCGTCCCTGCCGCCTTGACCACGTCCAGGTGCTTCGCTCCTCTGACCACGCCATCGATCACGCAGACGCCAGCACCTCAGCAGTATCATCCGTAGCCGTCGGCGCCTCCATTTCCTTCCCCGGGACAGTCCTCCTTCTATCCGGGCTCTGGCGCCATCACTCCGCACTCGGTCTCCACTACCGGGCCGTCCGCACGCGAGCATCAGCTGGAGCAGTTCATTGCGCTTCAGCTCGGCCTGCCTCGCCCTCCCCCCCAGGGAAGTGCGAGTTGCGTCACCTCCTGGTCGTCCCCACTACCCTGCATGACTGAGAGTGACCTGCGGTCATGTCCCACTTCCTCGTCCATCCCGCCGTCCCCCATGATCTCCCTTCGTGATGACGTCGCGTGGCTTGATGATTGGCAGTCTCGGTTCGCGCCCCCTTCTATCGCGTCAGCGTCTCTCGCTTGTTGCCATGTGACTATCAGTGATCTGGCGACACCGGTTCAGGATCCTTCCGAGACCTGGATCATCGACTCCGGAGCCACGCATCACATGACGGCCTCACGCGAGGCCTTCAGTATGCTTGGTCCTGTTGGCGATGTCTCCGGGGTTCGGACAGGCTCCGGACAGGTGTTACCAGTCCGCGGTGTCGGCGTTGTTTGTTTCCGTGGTCCTGCCAGTGATATCTTCTTGACCGATGTCCTCTTCGTCCCCGGTCTCATGCTCAGCCTCCTGTCCGTCACTGCCCTTGACCACATGAGCATGGATGTTGTGCACTCACGTGGTGTTGGCACTGTGTCGTTGCGTCCGTCTGGTCTTGTCGTACTGCACACCACCGCTCGTAGCAACCTGTGGCATGTACCTCGCCTCTCCTCCTCTCCTTTTGTCTCCTCCCCGTCGGCCGCCACAGGCCATGTGTTTGTCACCAGTACACTTTCTCCTCAGTACACCCGCCTCTTGCACCGCCACCTTTGCCACGTCCACTCTGCCGCCGTAGACAGCATGCTCCGCACCCAGCCGGCCAAGGGCCTTAACCCGGAGACTTTCCCTCTCCTGTGCCCCACTAAGTGTATTGATTGCGCTCAGGGGAAGATGCATCGGTCCACGTACCCTTTGTCTTCCTCCCGTGCATCTGCCCCTCTTGACCTCATCCATTCGGATGTCATGGGCCCTCTCTCCACCGAGTCCATCGGCGAGCATGGCCGCTATGTCCTCACCCTCACTGACGACTATTCTCCCTACCGCTGGGTCGTCTGCCTTCGGCAGAAGAGCGATGTCGCCAGAGCCGTCCAGGACTGGCTTGTCATTGCAGAGCGCGAGTGTAGCCGTCCTCTTCGCCGCTTTTGCTCCGATTGCGGCGGTGAGTACATGGGTGAGGTCACCACCTTTCTCGCCTCCCGCGGGATCCACCATGAGACATCTGTGCCCTACATGCCCGCCCAGAACGGTGTCTCCGAACGGTGGAACCGTACCATGGTCGACGCCGTCCGCACCATGCGGGTCATGTCCGGTCTCTCGGATGGCTTCTATTTTGAAGCCATGGCCTACATGAACTGGGTTTGGAACCGGATTCCCCACGGTCCTCTTCCCCGCCAGTCCACGCCGTACCAGCATTGGTGCGGTCAGCGCGCTGACCTCCGCCCGGCCCGCGTCTGGGACTGCGTGGCCATCGTGTGGCTACCCACCCCGCAGCAGGGCAGCAACCTCGCCCCCCGCGGACGTCCCTGCACCTTCCTCGGTGTCTCTGGTCACTCCAAGGCTTGGGCGCTTCTGGGATCCCTCCCGACACTGCATCGTTGAGTCCCGAGATGCCCCCTTCTTCGAGGACCTGTTTCCTCGCGACCTCATTCACTGTGGCTCGTCCGTGTCTATCCCGTCGCGTGGGGGAGTGGTGAGTCCGTCCTCCGTCCTACCACTTTGGGGTGACACACCCCTCAGTCCCTCTCAGCCGGCAGTCCCAGTCGCATCCGCCGGTCCCTCCGGACCGGCAGCTCCAGTCGCGTCCGCCAGTCCCTCCGCACCGGCAGCTCCAGTCGCGTCTACTGGTCCCTTCGGACCGGCAGCTCCAGTCGTGTCTACTGGTCCCTCCGGGCCGGCAGCCCCAGTCGCGTCTACTGGCCCCTCTGAGCCAGTAGCCCCAGTCGCGCCCACTGGCTCCTCCGGGCCAGCAGATCCAATCACGTCCACTGGTCCCTCCGGGCCGGCAGCCCCAGTCGCGTCTACTGGCCCCTCTGAGCCGGCAGCCCCAGTCGCGCCCACTGGCCCCTCCGGGCCAGCAGCTCCAGTCCCGTCCACTGGCCCCTCCGGGTCGGCAGTCCCAGTTGCGTCCGCTGGTCCCTTTGGACCGGCAGCCCCAGTCGCGTCCACTGGCCCCTCCGGGCTAGCAGCTCCTGTCGCGTCCGCTTGCTCCTCTGGGCCAGCAACCCCGTTTGCATCCGTTGGCCCGGAGGGGCCAGCGGCCCCGTCCGCCTCCATTGGCCCGTCAGGCTCAGTGTCATCGCCTGCCCTGCCATGCTACACACGCGGCCCAGGCGGCAGCCTCCGACCCAGGCCGTCGGTGAGCGCGCAGACCGTCGCACCGCGCTCCGTGGCGCCTCGACCCCCCGCGACTCCACGTGCCTCCTCCACTCCCACGGTCGTGAGTGGGGACCCTGGCACCAAGGCCCTCGGCTTGACCACCTCAGCCATCATTGCAGACCTTCACCCGGGCTCCGCAATGGGCTACGCCATGCTTCATCACAAGCATCGGCACGCTGTCGTGGCTGCACTCACGCGCATCCCACCTGGGGCTCGAGATGCACACGCTCTCTCAGTCCGCTCCACAGCACGCCCGGAGGACCCAGCCACCCTGCGCGAGGCACGAGCCTCTCCTGAGGTCGCACACTGGGACGCTGCCTGCGCTGATGAGCTCGCTGCTATCCGACAGCACCACGTGTATGACCTCGTCGACCTTCCTCCAGGTCGGAAGGCCATCGGCGCCAAGTGGGTTTTTTGGCGCAAGTGGGAACCCGACGGGTCCTTGGACAAGTACAAGGCCCGCCTTACAGCCAAGGGGTTTGCCCAGATTCCTGGGGTCGACTACGACCAGATCTTTGCCCCAGTTGTCCGGTTCTCCACTAGCCGGGCGCTCTTCAGCATGGTCGCCCAGCATGGGTGGGAGCTGCATCAAATGGATGTGAGCAATGCTTTTCTCCATGGTCAACTGGAGGGTGAGGAGCTCTACATGGTGCAGCCCCCAGGCTTTGACGATGGCACTGGGAGAGTCTGGCGACTGCGTAAGGCCCTCTATGGCCTGAAGCAGTGGCCTCGGTGCTGGAACCAAGAGATCAGCAGCACGCTCCTTTGTGGCGGGCTCCAGCGCAGCACCGCTGACCCCGCACTATTTGTCAGTCCGCGAGGCCAGACTCTCACTGCTGTCCTACTTTACGTCGATGATCTCCTCATTGTGTCGCCAGACACGGCTCCCATCCAGCGTGTCAAGGACCTGCTGCACGCCGCCTACCAGATGAAGGATCTCGGATCTGCCAGAGTCTTCCTGGGCATGGAGCTCAAGCATGATCGCTTCCAAGGCGTCCTGCACATACACCAGGCTGCCTCTGTGCAGACTCTGTCCACCCGCTTTGCGGAGGACCTGCCACTCGTGCCGAGCGCATCCTCACCTATGTCACCCGATGGCCAGGTGAAGCTGAAGAGTCCTGACCCAGCTGTTGTGGGGGAGCCAGTTGACGTGACCATGTACCTGTGAGTCATCGGGTCACTGATGTTCCTGGGGACGACGACGCGTCCAGACATCGTGTTCTTCGTCAACCTCCTGGCCCAGTTTTCTCAAGAGCCGCGTCACCTCCACTACGAGGCCACGATCCGAGTACTGCGCTATGTCGTCTCGACTCCTCGGCGAGGTCTTATGTTCCGCCGTCAGCCGTCAGTTGTCACGGTGGGCTACACGGACAGTGACTGGGCCGGCAGTCCGGATGGTAAGAGTCGCACAGGCTGGATCTTTCTGATTGGCGGCACGGCTGTATCCTAGGGCAGTGGCAAGCAAGGGTGCATTGCACGTAGCACTACTGAGGCTGAGTACATTGATCTTGGATCAGGCGTGTGTGAGAGTGTGTGGTTGCGTCGTCTGTTGTCCGAGTTGCGTCAGTCTGTCCCATCCATCACGTTGCATTGTGACAATGAGAGTGCCATGGCCATCGCCGACAATGACGGTGTGCATCACACACGCACAAAGCACATCAACGTTGAGTATCACTATGTGCGTTCGTTGTTGCATGACGGCAGCATCAGCATCGTGTGGGTTGAGACAGCACGGCAGTTGGCTAACTTCTTGACCAAGGCACTGAAGCGCGACTCGTTCAAGAAGGCTGTGAGTTCGGTCGGCGTGCGTCCGTGAGTGGCTCTCTTTGTCCTTGCTTGCGTCTCTGTGTGGCTTGGGGGAGTCTGGTCATTGACTGTGTCTCTTGCCCGTACATGTGCACTACGCCTGTGATTCATGGGGGAGTGTTGGTTTTTGTGCATCTCTCATTGTACTCTATTGTGTCCTCCCGGCTTGTGTACATCGGCGTGCAGATGACTGACGGCGAGACTCGACACTGCTGGAGTGTCGCTCGGTGGAGCCGACGCGCGCTGAGGCCCACTCACCGTTCGCTGGAGCCTCCTCCCTCCGGCGATGCGCTCAGCTCCATCGGTAGGCCTCCTCGGCGGTCGGGCCGCCGGCGGTCACTGCCACTACAGATGCTGTCTGCATACACCCAGCGCTGTTTCTGGTTGTGGCAATGCGTCTGCAGCATCGTGCTGTGCCTAGGGTCCATGTCTCTTGCTGTGTGGCCTTGTTTGGCATCACTGACTGTCGTAGGCACTACCTGGGTTCGGGCAGTCATAACTCTTTGCTGCTATTTTCCTAGCTGATTCTGACCGCACGACTGCGTTCGCAGCGTCGGTGTTATGGTATGGTCCGGTTTTCAGGCAAAACGGACGACGCCCGGGTTTTGGGCTGTCGGGCGTCTGGCAGGGCTCACCGAGAAAACCCTGCCTGCCAGAAAATAGGTCTAGGACTATTTTCTGATTGGCTGGTTAGCTGAGTAATAAGTTCTACACTAGTGGGGGGGAGCTAGAACTTGGAGGGGTCTCCCATTGTTGCTCATTCTTCATTGCTAACCAGTTACTTTCAGTTTCCAGCTGCTTTCTGGTGCTAACACTGGCGCGCGCACTTCTGAGTAACAAACCCAGAGCTTCCAGACTTAGTCTCTAGAGCAGCAGACTGAGGGGGCAGCAGACTTAAGCAACGAGCGTGGAAGCCCGCACGCTGCATCAACAACGCTGCTGCCCCAACCTGCTGCCTAGCATTTCTGTCTTGGGGGAGTCTGGGCCAGTAGATGGATGTGTCTGGTCCCCCTCATATGTGGTCCAATCTCAGACGATCCGGCCATTATGGATGTTGGTCCGATGGCCTCATCGGTCCCCACCAACGCTCCTGTGCATCTGCCTGCATTGGACCGTACTAGAACTCTTACGCCTGTGACTCTGTTGGTCCCTACGGTTGTTCCCATGTCTGCAACCGCAGCTACTACTATACGTGCGCCTCCAGCTAACCATGTGTCTGTGCGTGCCACCTCCCTTGTGCCCACGCATGCATCTTCCGTGGATACACCTCTCTTGCTCCCAGTTCCCTGCCTGTCTGCGAGCCTATAGCCACTGCGTCTGCGTCACTGCTGCTCGATCCCCCAACCTGGGTTGAGTAACTTGAACACTCACAAGCCATGTGCTTGTCTCCGGCCACTACCCTAAGGCTCAGCTGTCGGCTGAGCCTTAGAGTGTAGTCGCCCAAATGCCCCGAGCAAGTTGGCCGCAGTGCCTGAAGGGCTTCCGTAGGTGTGTACACCGTTTACAAACTTGTTCCTAAACACCCTCCCCCAAGTCTCTTACTGAAGTAGGACGTGGACCATCCTATCAACCTCAAACCTTGAGCGTGCCCCCCTGCTTGTACAACATACCTCATGAGGGAAGCGCGGCTGCAGGAGCTAAAGAAGCAGCTAATTGAGATGATGGAGCGGGAATTCATCTGCCCTTTCTAGTCTCTTTCTGCTGCACTTGTCCTGTGTATACAGAAAAATATGGGGATATGCGCATGTGCATGGACTAGCAGGTGTTGAATGAGTATATAGTCAAGAACGAGTACCCGCTTCCACGAGCCAAGGAGATCTTCGATTAGCTCCGTGTAGCTTGTTTCTTCACAAAGATTGGCCTTCAATCCGGTTACCAACAGGTCAGCATTGCAGCAAATGACATGGACAAGACAGCCTTCCGTACCCGTTACGACCATTATGAGTTTTTGGTGATGCGCCAGCCACCTTCATGAAATCAATAAATAACAATTTAAGACCGACCTTGAATGAATTCGTGGCTTCATACGTTAACAAAGTGTTTGCGTATAGCAGGTCAGCGGAGAAGCACGAGTAGCATGTGTGGATATTGCAAAAGAAGAATTTCTTTGCAAAGCTCTCCAAATGCGAGTTTGTGTTGGGAAACGTTGAACTCCTTGGACACATGATTGGTGATGGAGAGATTTTCATGGATTTGTGCAAGGTATTGCTCATGCAAGAGTGAACAAAGGTGTATAATGTGTATTATGTACAGGTTTTCTTGGTTTTTGTAACAACTACTGCAGGTTCATCCTTAGCTATACGGTTGATTTAGTGGATTTTGGGCGTAATCGAAAAAGAAGAATTTGAAAATCTCAAGAAGGCAATGAACTCCGCAACGGCCTTATACTTGGCCGACAACGGCTGTGAGTTTGAAATGGTGATGGATGCATCAGACCTGGCCATTGGTGGAATTCATTTGCAAGAGTTTAGTAACAGGTCACAGCCGGTCGTATACTATTCATACAAGTTGCGTGGTACAGAACTGAACCATGACACATATGAAAAGAAGATGCTCGCCGTGGCTGTAGTCTTCAAGAACTGGCATTACTACCTTCAGGCACTGAAATGCATGATCAACACCGACCACCACATGTTGAAATACTTCAAGTTGCAGCCGAATCTGAGCCGGCGACAAGCGCGTTGGATGCAGTACCTCGAGTTACACTTTGAGTACGAAGTTGTATACCAGCCGGGTTGCATCAACCCAGCCAAACACACACTCTCACGATGGAAGGACTTGATGATGTGGATCGCGTCTCTCACCATCTACGAGGATGATTTCCTTGTGAAGCTCTTCACGGAGGGATACGGGGCGCACCTGGAGTATAATGGTTGGAGATGTTTCTTTGAGGCGCCGTACTAGCAATAACATCACACGCAACAAGTGGTGGTCCCCGCGGTGCCAGTGCTTCAGCAGTTGATTTTGGAGGATTTCCATAACAGTGGCCCGAGCGGTCATTTCTTCACTGACAGCACATGAAAGACAGTGGCTCGCTTGTTTTGGTAGCCCACCATGTTGACGGAGGTGGCTGGATTCTGTTGGCATTGTGATGTGTGCCAACACCACAAGGCACAATGGACAGTGACCGTAGGTCTCCTCCAACCCTTGCCCATTCTCGAGCAGCCGTGGCTCGACGTCACAAGGGTCTTCATCATTGCCTTGCCCTAGACAGTGGCAGGTCACAATGCGGTGGTGAATCACTTCAGCAATATGTCACATTTCATCGTGACATGTCATACGGAGAGAGAGGAGGGCACGGCTTGGCTGCTCCTTGAGCAGATGTTGCGCCTCCATGGTGTGGCGCAATCACTTGTGAGTGACCATGACCCGGTCAATGAGTAGGTCTGGATCCATGTTGGGTGGATTCAAACATGCTACGTGTTTCTGTTGGGTGGCACTGCTGTGTCATGGCATATTGGCAAGCAGGACTGCACTGCGTGTAGCTTGTTAGAGGTAGAGTGCGTTCCACTTGGGGCTGCTGGGACATTTGGCTGCAACACTTTTTCCGTGAGTTGTGTCAGTATCTGCCTTCCATCGTTCTATGTTGTAACACCCAGAGTGCTCTTGCCATCACAGAAAACTGTGCTGTGTTTCATGCACGCAAAAATCACATTGCTGTTGAGGATCACTTTATGCGTGATATGGAGGAGCAAAAGGTAATATCCGTCATCTGGGTCGCACGGACCTGCAGCGGGTTGGCTTCCTGTCCAAGGCACGGGCGCACGCAAAGTTCAGGATGGCCGCTCATTCTATCGGGCTCCGTCCGTTGCCTGAGGGTGGCTGAGAGTGGGATGTGTGTATGTGTACCGTTGAGCATCTTGTTACACACTCATGTCAGTTTTGCACATGTATGGACGTGCGTACCATCGGGACATGGAGGATTATTGTGATGTGAGCCGTTCACTGTGTATACAGCTGAATGTGACCACTCGATCGTGTCCATTCTCGTGCAGATCCATGATGCGGACCAGCTGGCACTGGGAGCTGTCATGTGGTGGTCCACCCATCCACAGCTGTAGGACGGCTGCCACGGAGTGCCAGAGACATGCTGGGATACTTTGCAGTTTTTCTGCAACCTTCAAAATATTCTCTGTGGGCTGGTCGTGGGCCTGATTTGCATGTTTTCATTTTAGTTATAACAATTGATGCCGGGCTGGTGCATATGTGCAAACCTAAGGTCCGGCTTGAGGTTCCGCATCCATAGGTTCAGACGGTCCTGCATCCAGAGTTATGTGCGCTAAGTTACAGCCAAAGCGTTGTTTTTGGGCTGGTTTAGGGCAAACTGACTCTACTGCTTGTGTCACCCGCGATGCGCCACGGCAGCTTTGCTATGATGTGGGCTTACCAGTTTCCATCTCTCTGTGCACGTTTAAGATAATGAAGCTTATGAAAATATGTGTGTCTCTCCTTGCCAAATTGTTCTTGTTCTTGTACCTGATTTGTGTGCTAGTATGTTTGCTGACTGGTCAGCATTGCCACGTCAGTGATAGCAGTGCTAAGAAGCTTCTAAGCCACTTCTCACCACATTTGCACTTGGTGGGTAATGCCACTTGGCACTCACAGAGTGCGCCACATAGGATGTGATGTTGAATCAATCCAGATTGCCCCAAAAGTGGCCAGTCCAAGGAGTCGCTGCATGTCTAGACTAGAGCCAGATCTAGCACTATAAGTACCTCTCAGTTGCATGTGATTCGTTATAGTTCTTACAGTTGAGACTCCTGACAGAATTTTCCACTAAAGGAAGACACAGAAGAGGTATTGGTTGGTCTAAGCCTTAGAGAATAGCTCCTCCTAAGGACAAAAGTTTAAGGAAATAATGTTTAGGAACTTCTCAGTGTGGAACCGTAATTCTAATGGTGATATCTCCTTGTAGTTGAGATACGAGGATCAGAAGGCAAGTGCCAGTATGTCGTGATATTCTCTAGTCCATTGTCTAAGGCCGGCTGACACATATGACAAACTGCTTGAGGCGTTGTTTCTGAAATGCAAATGACTATACGGCCTTCTTGTCCAGATATCCATGAAACCCGGTTAGTGTCACTCCCCTACCCACGGTGTAGTGGAGTGATACCAACTCTTGCCCAGGTTTTTGGCAGGAACGAACAGTCCCCCGTATTGTTGTTGTTCTGTGATCGCACAAGTGACCTCTTGTTTGCAATCACCTGCACCTCATTGCAGGAAATTGAAACTGGTGGAGTTCCATGGTACCGCTGCAGACTTGTGTCAAAGTGCACCTACCAAGTTATCACTGAGAAGCATGCTAGATTTTCAATGAGATCGTTCTTGCTTCATTCCATGGACTACGAGGACTAGAAGGACTTTTTGCAAACATCAGTAGTTGTAGATCTCAAGCCCGCTAGTTGGGCCTCCTCCACGAGCCAGTGAGTGAGCCTGCAAGCGAGGTGCACTCGCGCTCTCGCTCTCTCGCTCTCTGTCACGAAACCAAGCAGCGTAGCCGCAAACATCAGAAGTCAATCACCTAAACTAGAAAAAAACATTTGGAGGGCCAATGTGGGTCTGCCTCGGCAAACCCTATGATGGACATCTGAGGTTGAGGGCATTTATGGGTGTCCTTAGACAAAATGTACAGGATACGATGGTGAGAATAGGCATGCCACCAGTCAACGTGCATCACCACTCGCTGGATCGGCATGCCCTGCACATGCACGGCCACATCCGTGATTGCATATATGTACACAGGGATTAACATGCCACCTTTGACGGGAGTGTACCGGGCATGCAGCCAAGCTGTTAAAGTTGAAGGAAGAGCGCAGTGGAGGAGAACACGTCGGTGACAAAATTGGTGAGATGTGCTTCTCCATTGATGGTACACACTTGCACAACCCCTACATCCATTGCCTCTTGTACGAAATGGTGCTCAACACTAGCATTCTTTGTACGCGGATGCAAGGCCCCATCACTGGAAGTGATGCAACTTGCAGTAAAGCTATCACTGTACAATGGCTCAGAGGCTGTATTTATGCCCAGATATTCCAGAAAGTTTGCCAGTCAGATCCTCTTACAGGCTGCTTCCCCCAATTTCATGCACTCTGCTTTGGCAACTTGCATGCCACACAAGACTGCTTTGCATTGCTCCACGATACTGCACTTTCCCATACATGAAACACATACCCCCCATGGCTCCGTGCGGCATGATCACAAGAATAGTCAGTGTCACAGAACCCGTCCAACAGAAGACCATGCTTAGGGGTAGAGAGCAGACTAAGCGTGGCGCTTAGTGCTTTGTGATGTGTGCAGCATGGTTGTTGATTGACCTGGGCCAGAACGTTGACAGCACATGCAATATCCGGGCGCGTGGTAGATGTAACATAAGCAAGATTGCCAGTACATTTCCGGTACAACGTGGGATCCGTGTCTGGGAATATTCAGTAGTGTGTACATCCAATAGTTGCACGTACATATCTGGACTCAAGGGGGACTGTTTGGGTGGAAGGTGCTGGAAAAGTTGGAAGCGTGCCGTGAGGTGTGTAATGAACCGTCCCTGATGCAATGTCAACATCCGTGAAGAGAAGTCACGTGTGATCGCCATGCTAAGGATGTTATGAGCTTCATCCAGCTCCGTCATTTTGTAGTGTGCAGTGACCGGTGCTTTAGTCTGTGTTAGTAGTGAGATAGAGGGCAACAGAATGAGCAGGTCATCCACATAGATCAATAGTGCTACAGGTCTCTCACCCTCCCACCGCAGGGATCACAAAGACTCTGGGTGAACCCATCAATCTCATTGTTCCAACACAGAGGTGCCCGCTTCAGCCCATGAAGAGCGTTTAACAACAATCACCCAGTTTGCTCCATCCTCAAAGTCCTCTGGTTGGCACGCACAGAGTTCTTCATCCAGATGCCCCTTTAGAAATGTGTTCCTGATATCCATTTAATGGATGTTCCAATTCTCATGTGTGGCTATTTCCAGCAGGACGCAACTGGTTCAATACTTGCTGACGGGTGCATAAGTGTGTTTTCTACTTCTCAAACAGGCCCTCTAGCTTCGGATTCAGTTTGAACACTTACTTAACATCAATTGCCTTTTGGCCAGGTGGCAAGGGCACCAGCTCATAGACCTCATGCTGGAGTAATGCACTCAGTTCTGTCGCCATGGCACTTTTCTACTCAGCCACGTCTGGACGCCCCCCTCACCTCAGTCGGGGTCTGTGGCTCTGTCACTGTGTGATCAATCGCCTCCCCAGTCCCAACAGTGTGAAAGAACTGGCTGTAATTGACACGTGGGAGATTGCATAGGGATCACTGCACAGGCTGAGGAGATGGTGTCTGGGTGGTTTCAGACCTCACCAAGGGGACTTGTCTTGGCGGTGAGAGTGCGGCACTGGGGCTCTTTGACTCAGTTGATGGGGGTTGCTCAGCTCACGTAGGAGCGAGGATTTTAGTTTACTGTTCTGGCTGAGGCACCGACTAGAATCACGGGTGTGTGGGGAATCCAAGACACAGGTACTCTGACATACTCAGGGAAGCGATCTGGTGAGGGATGGAAGAATATGTGATGCAATGCTTGAAATACCTTGCATGAAATGTGCTCCAAGAATGAAGCGTCACAATTTTTGATGAAACAGTGACTGGTGGGGTCCCAGAACCGCCACACCTTTGAGGCGTATGAGACCCCAACACACATTAGAGACCACGTGGACTAAGCTTGTGGTCCCATTCTGGTGAAACAAACCACACACAAGCCATTGTGTCCCACACCCATGCTGGTCAGAGATGAGCCTTTTCTTTGAATCAGTGCTCCCAGAGTATGACTGTTTTGAGAAACAAACCTTGTAGAATTCGGTTCCACATCCATGTGACATATTTGACGGCTTCCTTCCAGAGCCAAAACGGTAGGCCTACCTCAGTCAGCAGTGTGCGCAAGGAATCACCCACCGTTCTATGCCACATAATTTTGACCTCGTTCTATCGCAGTATGTATGGTGCGGTGGTCTGATTCTTGAATCCCATTATCCAGAGATCTGCAGGCAGTGCAACCAAAAATGCATCCCTCCATCTGTTCTTAGTCTCTGCACTGGCCACCCGGTTTGGAGTTAATCCAGAGGGATCCAGACAGCAATCGCATGTTGAACATCTGCTTTGTTCTAAACTAGGAGCACCCAGTGAAATTGACTGCAGTAATCCGTAAGAGCCGGGAGATACAACGACCCATACTAGACTGAGGGCACTGGCATAGGTCCTGTCAGATCGGCATGCACGAGCTCGAATGGCTCCATGCTGACTTCGTCCAATCTAGGGAAAACTGGTATGTGGGCTTTCCCTTCATGACACTCAAGACAGGCCTCCGCATTAAGACCATGAGAGAAGTCAATGGGCAGTACGCCATGTGCGGGAGCATGTTTTATTAGACCATGTCTGTGTTGAGATGTGCTAGATGGCATTGAATGAGCTATGTGTGCCGCGGATCCGTGTCTGTCATGACATGCACTTGGGGCCGGTTGGAAGAGTTCTGGTTGAATTACTGCCGGATGCGGCAGTACTCCAACCGCTAGTGGTCCAAGTTCGACTCCAAAGCCACCCAATGGCTAAGGGAGGGACCCAAGAAGGTATCCTTGTACCAGGGGAACCTTGCTTTGCTTTCTGGATGAGGGAAGGTGGCTTGACGTCACGTCATTAAAGCGCCTCCCCTTGCCTAGCGTTCAGGGCATGGTGGACGGTTCCACCATGGATTGCTTCAACGGCCATAGCAGGGGCTTTATTGCTCCGATTTGAGCATGCTTGGATGTGTTGGAAAGCTTAGGTCACAGGCTATACGTATCTGGTATGTTTACACTCAAAAATATCGCCAAAAAGACGTTCATTGAGGATTACTCTTTGGGGATCTTTCTTCCTCACTCATTGACTATGATCTTTGGTCTCCACTCTCTGACCATTGCCACACATTGCGTGCCCAAACGGCAGCAGCGTACACTAGTGAAGGCTAGGCATCCTTAAGGGTGCATCTACATCCTCTATAGCTAAAAAAAACCAAATTGTTAGGGACCCACAGCCCTAGGCGGACACCAGCTCTCCTACAAGCACGCTACCACCGCACGGGAAAGAGAGCAACAGTAGCGACATCTTCAAGTTTGATGGGACGGGCTTCGCCTTGTGGAGGTGGCAGTTTGAAGTCTACCTCAATGACAAGAACCTGCTTGAGCTGGTGAAGGGTGAAGAGACGGCTCCTCCGGCTACGGCAAGCGTGGAGGAAGTGGAGAAGTTCAAGAAGAGGAACAAAAGGCATTGAACCTTCTGGTTATGGCGCTGTGGAAGGATCAGCACGCAAAGATCCATAGATGCGCGGAGGCCCCGGAGGCCTAGAAGAAGCTCTCTACCATCTACCAATCCAGAAACCCAAAAGAGTTTATTTGCCTGGCACATCAGCTCTTCGTCTTCAAGAAGCTCGTCATCCTTCAAGCCAACGACGGCGACGACATCATGGAGGTCATGCAGCAGATTGTGTCGCTCGCTTCTGAGTGCATAGCCACCAGATGGGAGGTTGATTCTTAGCTGCAAGCAGTGGTCCTCCTCCTGGCCTTGCCAAACAGTTGGAGTCCCATGATCACCATCCTCAGAGGCTGGCCCACCGATGAGCTGCAGTACCCCAAGGTCACTGATTTCGTCCGCAACAAATGAATGCAGTGTTGTGGGAGTGAGAGTGGTACAGCGGTGACTTCCACCTATGCCGTCCTCCCTCAAGGCAGAGGGGGAGATAAGAAGGGGAAGGGTGCCAAGGACGGCACCAAGAGAGGTGACAAGAAGGGGGAGTGCTACAACTATGGGAAGTAGGACCATTACGCACGTGACTGCTCGAAGAAGAAGTCGAACCAGCCCAAGAAGGGGGGACGGAAAGACAACCAGGCCATGAGGGCCAAGGAGTCCGCCAACTTGAAAGATTTGGAAGTTACCGTGATCTAATCCTGATCAGGCCACCACACACAATGTAATTGGACGGCATCCGTCAAACCTCAGGTGTGCATGTTGCGTGGCCTGCAGGTGCCGGAGGATGCGCTTGACCGCCTTCGAGTTTAGTGGCCCTGGATCGGCCACAAACCTGCTGACTTGGTCCACCACGTAAGCCAGGTCCGGTAGAGTCTCCACCATGGGGTACATGAGGCTGCCCACTGCTGATTGGTAGGGCACTCCTGCAATGGCCTTTTGTTCTTCATTTGTTTACGGCGTCATTGTCGCACTCAGTTCACTGGTTGTGAAGACAAGACTGCCGACTGGTTTGTCGTCCTCCATGCCATACTGCTTAAGCACCCTTGGCAACTTATTTGGCCTGCCCCAGCTCAAGAGTGCGCATCCTTCGGTTCGCCGAGGTAGAACTCCAGCTGCCCCATGTCTGACATCTGGAACCTGCTGCTCAGCTGCTCTTTCAACTGCTGTAGGCTCGGCAGGTCCGAGGAGCACAGGATGGAGTCGTCCACAAAGAGTGCAATCCATTGACACACGCGAATATGGACTGTTCGTACCAGCATCGAGGTGATTCGTTTAGCCCAAACACAAATTTTTACAGCTTGCACACCTTGCCCTCTAGCGCCTCCACCCCCTCCGCCACCTCCATGTAGATTTTTTTTTATCAATGATTCCACTGAGGAGGGTCGTCTTCAATTCCATCTGGTGGAGCTCCATATCATCAGCGGCTACCACCACAAGGATCACCAAAAGGATTGGATGCTTGTGAACGTGGTGATGAAACGAGCGTCTCATTGTAGTGCTTACCCTTATGCTACCTGTATCCCTTGGCCACAAGCCACGCCTTGTACCTTTCCACCACACCTTGTTTTGTGAACTTGGTCTTGAGTACCCACTTCAAGCTGATGACCTTGGCATCTTTTGGCCTGTCAACCAGCTCCCATGTGTAATTTTCCGTGATGGACGCCAACTCCAACTTGATGGCGGACTTGATGGCGGACTTGATGGCGGACTTGATGGCGGACTTGATGGCGTCCCACTGCTCCCCCTCGGGAAGTGCAAGTGCCTCTTGCACGGTCGTAGGCTCTGTTGATGCAGCCAGCATGCACCACGCCATGCCATTCCATCAGCTGATGCCTACGTTGAAGCACTTCCCTGCTCTTCGCTGCCTTCCACTGCAGCATAAAAGTTTTGGTGGCACCTCTTCGCTCTGATGCGGTCCTTCTTACTCCACTTGCTTCGGTGAAACATCAACCGGATGGCTCCTCGAGGGTCTCTCCCGCTCCGGCAAAAGATTGACCGGACGGACAGCGCGTCTAGAGGATTTTCCTCCCACGCCCGACGCAAACTCTGTCGGGAGTGCACGCTCCAGCACCCATCATGCCTCCTCCAACGGATCTTTCCGACAAATCTCCAGCCCAGCTGCATCTTTGTTGGTTTCCTCTGCATCGCCTACTACCTTTTCCGTACCGCCGCGCTCCGACACCGTCCTCGACCTTCGCAGATTCCAACTCCTTCTAGTCAGGGATCTGGAACCATTCTTCCTCTTTCAGAGAGTTCATGATGCCCATGTCGTTGCTTCTGTTGCTGAAGCTCTGTGCTCTATGCTCACAACACCTTTTCCTTCCATTAACTCTTTGAACAGAAAACATGGTGGGAAGTGTTGTAGTAATACATAGAAGGTCATTGGAAATCACATAACTTGTTGAAAGAAAACACAAATTTGTTCTTGGAAATTTTCTTGCCGACCACCTTCACGCACATTCATGAATGGCATATTAAAGATAGAAACACAGGTGTGGCAACTTTTGCACATGATGTATCGGACGTATACTAGTCCTGAAACTGGTGTATTTTCTGAAAACATAAGGATCAACTTTTATGATATGTTTCCTGGTCCATCTTTAGCCTGTCTATCGCTCGATTTCCTGTCACGCTGCTGCTCGCGAGTGGCAGTCAGGCTACAGTGCCACGAGCAGAATCTTGCCTTCCGGTTTCAAGAGGACCTGTTGCCGATGGACATCGCAATATGTACACATGTATACATCTCACGACGTCCATCAGCTACACTCCAACGTGCACTTACCAGGTACACTTTCAACATTTGGGAGGGGAGGGGGGGGGGGGGTCCCTCAATATCAGATGGAGATGAGCTCCGACAGACCAGGTGGGGTATCATGGACATTGCAAAATGTACATTTATGTACATTTTGCGGTTTCCATCAGCTACACTATCACGTACACTCATCAGATACATTTTTCACGTTGGAGGGGGGGATCCCTCGCTATCGGACAGAGATGAGCTACAACAAATTTTGGAGGACCTCTCCCTTCCCAAGTACATAAATTGTATTGGGCGAGTGTATCGGGGAGTGTATAGGGGAGCGAGGTACCGAAAATACACAAATCGAAGAGAACACACAAGAGGGGGCGGGACCAGGTCGTGTTTTAAGGACATCGCAAATGTACATTTTTGTGTCCATCAGCTACACTCCCACGTACACTCACCAGATACACTTTGAGCGTTGGAGGGGGGAATCCATCATTATCGGAAGGAGATGAGCTCTGACAGATAGTGAGGAATCCCCTCCCTCCCAAATACATAAATTGTATTGAGCGAGTATATCTGGGAATGTATACGAGGGAGGTTATCCAGAATACAAAAATGAACACACGAGAGGTTTTGAGAGGAATCTACGAATAGAAACAAATTGCATGTGTACATTCGTGTACATGTCGTGATACTCACAAGATACACTACCACGTATACTATCTCAAAACAATTCCCACGTTTGGAGGGAGAGGGGGGGACAGGACGGGTTTTAGGAACATCACGAAATGTACATTTATGTACATTTCGTGCTGTCCATTATCTACACTCCTATGTACACTCACCCAATACACAAAAGGACATACGAGAGAAATTTGGAGGAAACTAGGAACAAATTGCATGTGTACATTTGTGTACATGTTGTGATACCCACCAGATACACTACCATGTACACTACCCCAACATACTTTCGGTATTGGGAGGGGTGGACCAGGTCGGGCTCCAGGGACATTGCAAAATGTATATTTATGTACATTTTGTGCTGTCCATCAGTTACACTCCCACGTACACTCACCAGATACAAAATAAACGGGGGAGGAATGGGTTTCCCTCGCTATCGGCAGAGATGAGCTCCAAACGATTACAAGGGACCCCCCTCCAAATACATGAAGTGTATTGAGCCAGTATATTGGGGAGTGTATCGGGAGGGGTTATTGAAAATACACAAATGGACGAAGCTGAGAGAAGTGTCTCATGAATGGAAGTTAATTGCGACTGTACACATGTGTAAATGTAGACACATCCACCAGATACACTTCCAGACACACTCCCAATGCACTTTGCCTTTGGAGGGGGAGTGGAGGGAAGACCACCTTGCGTTCGACGGACACCGTGACATGTACATTTGTGTATGTTTTGTGATGTCCATCAGCTTCACACCCACGTACGCTCCCCCAGTACACTTGGGGGGGATGGGGGAGGAGGAAGGGTTGGGGAGGGAGGACAATGGGAAAATCGTCCACGATCACAAGGAAACAGACGACTGCACTAAAGAGACCTTTATCCGCATGTGGATACTCTTATCACAATACAAGTAGTAAAAACAACAAATATGATAGCATTGGTTTTTCTAAGAAACCTACATTAAACTACACATCATTAATAAGTTTTGGCTTTTTAATTCCCTTCATGTGTCATGCATAATGAAAAGAATCAAGTCTTAATTCAAGATGTTCAGTTACTTATGGATGAACATGAATATGCCTATACATAGTTTACCTTCTAGGAAACTTCATGTTCCTATGTTTCTCTAAACACGTGCCATCTAGTGTATAAAAAGCACATGATTACCTATGCCTCCAAGGAACAAACACGGCTTCTCCCACAGTTCCAGCTTGTTGTCGTGCGCCGTCCACCCGAAAACCTTCGAGTGTGCCACATTTGGCTTGCACCCGTTCCAAACCTCAGGTAGCGTCTTTCAGCCGTTTTTACCCTTTATCACTGCTGTTGGGATGAGGTAACTGGCGTAGCTCGTTGTACGCACAGCCTCCATCCAAAAACCTCGCTACAACCCCGCATCCACAAGCATGGTCCACACCATTTTTAACAGCGTCTGGTTCATCTACTTCGCCACTCCGTTGGGCTGTGACGAGTACAGCGTAGTAACTCCCCACTTGATGCCCTGCTACTTCAGCCACCCACTGCAGCCCATGTACTCTCTGCCATTGTTGTTGCGTAGTGCTCTGACCTTCCGGCCACTCTGCCTCTCCAATCTGTGACGTACTTCTTCAGCTAGTCCAGAACCTCACCTTTGTGCATCATGAAGTACATGAAGATAGTCTTGTTGTAGTCATCAATGAAGGTGAATAAGTACCTCAAGCCGTTATTTGACGGTGTGTTTAATTGTTCCACACACGTCTCTATGCACAACCTCCAGCAGATCCTCAACATGAGACGTATTCTCGATGAATGTCTTGTGATGTGCCGTGTCCAAAAGGCACCGCACAAGGCTCGCACCATTTGTGCACCGCTGCATCTGTATCCGCGTCTGTTGCAATGTCGATGATGAGGGCATGCACCATTTTCTGCATCGCCTTCTCCATAACAATTACGAGCGACAAATGGCCCAGCCATCAGTGCTAGAGCTCCAGATCACCGCTTTCTTCCTTGGCCATGTTGACGACGCACTCCTCTGAGTCTGTTGCATCTAAAGCCACAGGGATCACCTTGGTCTCCACAACTTAGAGACCTTCCTCGTATTTTTCTTCGAGCACGGCCTCGCCGTCACCATCCTTGTGCACCACTGTGCCTTTCCTGCGGAAGACCACCTCAAATCTCTTATCTTTCAAGAGACTGAGACTCAAAATATCAGTCAGGCTGGGGACGTCCTACACGTCACAAATTACGTACAGTGACTTATTACCCCCCACCATGACTTCCAACTCCACGTCACCTTGGCCGGCAGCCGGCTCCATTTTGTCATTTGCGTCCACCATCGACTTGGCAGAATTTTCATAGTTGACAAACCCCACCTTCTCGACGTGGGTGTCCTCCTCGGCCCCAAAATCCAGGCAGCGTCTATTGGCCTTCTTGAGGAAGAGGCTCTCTTTGTCAATAAGGAGCGACTTTGTGACTTTGGCGACCTTGCCACTGGCCTTTGCGTCCTCCGGACACTCGCTGGCCCAATGGTCCTCCTTGTTGCAGCTGGGACACGGACCTTTCCTGGAGCCCTTCTTGCCGCCACCCTTTCCACCGCCTTCTTTGACCCCACTTTTGCCACCACCAATTTTGGTGACAAGGCCCGCTGAGGAAGATGAGGCCTCCCTACAACCCCGTCGCTCTGCCTTGTTGTGGGTGTACTCTGCAACTGTACCAGGCAAGCTTGTCTTCTTGTCATCCTCTCAAGATGGTGATGAGTGGATCCCAACTGTCAGGTATGTGCATGAGGAGGGCCATCGTCTGTAGCTGTGTGTTGATCTTCCACCCCACATTGTTGTATTGTGAGGTGAGTGACTCAAACTACTCCATGGCTAAGATAACATCTCCTCCCTCCTCGATTCTCATTGTGAGAAGCCGCTTCATCATGAATATTCTGTTTTCGTGCGACTTGGGTTGGTGGATGGCGCAAAGTTTTTGCCAACCTTCGGCTGCCAGCTTGCAGTCTTGGAAGTAGCCCCATTCCGACTCGGTTGTCCCAAAGACCAGGAGTAGAAGCGCCTCCGTCTCCTTTGTTGATGCAATACTCGTGGTGGTTGACCAGTTCATCAAGATGACGTACTTCATGACTACAACAATGGTCACCGCCAAGGGAACAGTGTAGTTGTTCCGAACAACCGTCTTCTGATTACGTGGTGTTCCCTCTTTTGTCACCAACAACAAGGACAGAAGGTTCACTAGCAGATTTTGGCAGGAGATGGTGACTCCTTACAATGATCAGGTCCAGCTATCAACTGCCTTCCACCCTTAGATTGGTGGACATACTGAGTGTACCAATCAAACAATGGAGCATTTACCCCACACTTTAAGCAAGCCACATCGCGCTGACTTGGCGGTCAAGCTACCAACCGTCAAGCTCCCATAAAACTCCAAAACCTCCACAAGTAAGGGCAAAATTCCTTCCAAGGTGGCTTATGAAAAAGTACCTATAACTCCGCTAGGTTTGCAGAGTTGAAGAAACATACCGACAGTCGATATCCAGTGGTGTGACTTTTGCAACATCTGGGAGGAGACATGCCAGACGCTCACAAAGACAGAGGCGGTAACAAAGTGAGCTGCCGCCAAGCATCTGACGGACACCGAATTCCCTGTCAGTGATGGCGTCCTTCTTGGCTCAGTGAATGTCAAGCTACAAGGAGAGAATTTTTCCAAGCTCAAACCTTAGTGGTGGGGATCGTCCATCATCGAGGAGACGCGGACAACTGTTGTTGCCAAACCTAGTCTATCTGATGACATGGCCATCCACCCGGTGTTCCACAAAAGTTGACTCAAGCTCTACCGAGAATCAAATGAGCATTTCCATGACAAAGACGTGCCTCCGCAACCAGTAGTTGAAGCAGACGAGGGCATGAAGTACAAGGCTGAAGATTGTTTTTGACACCAACGACGAGGAAAAGTAGCAGAGTATCTCATCAAGTGGTAGGGCTACATAGAATCACATCAGAGCTGTGAGCCCTACAATAACCTACAGGACGTTAATCAACAGATTGACATCTATTTAGTTTGTCTCGAAACCCGTCTTACTACGTGTCAGGACTTTGTGGCTAAAAAGGGGCAAAAGTGTTTCTTCCTTGACATACACGAGTCCTTGAACTCCCCGAGTGGGCATTTCTATGTGTACATTTTTGGCCCACCATGCAACAAATTCTGGATTTACACGCCACTTCCTCAAGTGCATGTTGGCTAATTGCCCTGACCCTCTTTGTTCCGCTCGTGAATGGTTTGACAGCCTCAACCACGTTGCAAAAATGGTGGATAGAAGCATCGTGAATAGTATCGGCGCTTCGAAACTGTTCAGGCAATTTCTCGACAATGCTAGGCTTTTATAAAGATGCACCAAAATACCTCTTAAAACACCTCAAATTGTATGGAGTTTCTTGATGCGACCTCTCACGACGCGGCCCCACACGTGCCGCTCTGCTCTAGCGTACAAGACACCAAGTATATCTCGTTCTTGTTTCCGCTCTAAAAACGCAAGATGCGCATCATCAAAGTACACTTAATACTTATTACAAAGTATTCAACCATCCTAACTTGCCAAATCTTTTTTTGTTCCGCCCCTCGTACTTGCTTACCACCTCCGTTTTGCTCAGCGTAACATTTTGTCCCCAGTCGCGGCAGAATGTACGTACAAATATCACTCTACCCCCTGGAATTAGGGACAATGGTGTCTTTTCAATGTTGATATTGAACGTATATGCTGAAAAGGGGGTCATACTTTTATGTTTGATGTGGAATGTAGGAAAGGGGACATTCTTGACTTCAACCCAAAAGAGTAAGAACATGTTTGTAACGGCACTGGTCGTTTTGCGACTAACTGCAGGACCAAAACGGATGGCCTCAGATTAGTCAGTCCAAAGAGAGCAGGCTGTCAGAAAACGGCCCCCGGGTGGAGGCAGTTCCAACGTGCCCCGAAGGGTCTACTGTGTGGTCACGGCTTGTTTTGTGCAGGTTCTGAGTCTAAGCGTGAGCTTTCTGGTCGCCCCACGCTATGTTTCTGGGAGTTGAAGACAAATGTGAGACAGTCACTTTTGCGAAGGGAATAACGCGATTCTGTATTCGTTTTTGAACATGGACATCATCTAAAAATTTGAAGGGCTAGTCATGAGCTCTCCAACGCACCAAACCGTGCGCTATTCGGAGAACCGTAGCTCCCGCTACGTCACTCGAAGCGCAGCACTTCAAACCAACCGCTCACTCGGCGGCGCGCACCACGTCGCCCGCCGAGGCGCCTTCACACATCAAGGACCCATCAAAACGCCATTCCGGAGGCGCAGATGTCCCCATGCGTAGTGGCGGCGCCCCTCGTGCCTTTGGGGTCTGTTTCAATGAGTTAATCATCGAGTTTGGTGATGGGGATTGATGTGGGTCGAAACCTGTTCGCGGACTTCCAGTCAGAATTTTGACTAAGTCCCCGAGTAACAAACTGTACTACTGACTTTCGGACTCCGAGCCAGGATTTTGGCTAAGTCTCTCAGTAACAAACTGCACTCCTGAAATCCCGCGGATCATCCACCGGACGCCTCGGCAGTCCTTCGGGAGCAAAATCCCCAGATGGCATTTTGTTACTCGCTCCGGTCAATTATTCACCGGAAGTCGAACCACGGCCGGCTCCCAGAACCGCCGCGCACACCCCAACTTTGGAAGCCCATATCTCCCTTGTTACTAGTTCGATTCCGGTGAAACAACTTCCACCGGATTTAGCAACTCGTCAAATTTGAGGGGTAATCCTCCATTTGAGGATTCGAGAAATCCTCGAGTCACAAGATCCGTCGACGATGATTTTTCTCTCTCTGGCGGCTCGTCGGCGCCTCCCGGCGCCGCACTTGGGCATGCAGAGGGGCAAATCTTCAACACAGGCGAATGGTAGCCTCAGCCACTTTGGCTGAGATGAACTGTGCCACAAATAGATGTAGTCGTCATAGGGCATGGACATAAAACAATAATGCTACCCTAATCTTTCTACGTGGTACTGCCACGCTGGAACAGGACCCTAGCGCCAAGCTAAGAGTGGAGGAAGAGTGACGCGATGGATGTTCCATTGCGGTACTCTTTTACCTATAATCCGGCCACGGATAATGTGCAGGCTAGAGTCCAACCAGACTCTAGCCTATTATTATTTTCCGGGCGTTGGCTCCTCAAAACTTGAGCCTTGAGTACCCGAAGCACCCGATAATTATTTAACGACCATATTTAACCGTAAAAATGGTCCGTACACTACATTCCTCCCGCTTTGCTTCGAACCGTCCCGGTTCGTCTTTGCTCAAGGAGGTTTGATCATCGCGTACTTCATGATGTAATCCATGCAACAAGAAGTGCAAACAAGATCACACGTGTTAACTCTTGTCATCCGCAACATGGTTACGTCACGTTCACGCACAATCAACCACACACTTGTGGCTTTTGTGATTATGGTCATTTACGTACAACATCTAGTGTTGATTGTGTGATCCCTTGGCGCTTGCCAAGATGAGACGCGTACAATCCTTGTACATTCTTCACAAGCGTTGGTGATTCTTCACCGAAGACTCATCATACGTGTGTATCGACGGCATAGTCGATGCCTTTTGGGACGTGCATTGTCAACAATGTCATGCCAGTTTGGAAGAGGGTACATTGGATGAATTTTTTCCACATTTCGTATGGTACGTGTTTAGCAAACTGTTGTGGTAACGCCTCCTCCCTCTTTGTAAGGAGCGTCCCTGCGACAAATCAACCGGGCGTCCCCGCGAAAAACTGTCCAGGTCCACACAACACTTCCCATGTCGTTCGGACATGATCTCTTCCAAGGGGTTGTTGCCAAGGTGGTACCTCCTCGCAACACTGTCAATACATGCAATCCAAAGTCCATAAATTAGTCCTCTCGGTTTGTAACCACGTGTTCATGACCACGCGTAGGTCTAATGGACCTCTTTCAGCACCTGTGGGTTGGTTGGCTGAACTTAACCAAGCTCCACTAAGCCCATGCAACTTGCATGTTAGCTATTTCTTAGGGTTGGGAGGCACCAAGATCCTAAGACATGATTGCTGAGCACACTTTTTTTTTTCCGTTCAAAGATTGCACTCATCTTTGGAGGTGGCATTGGCCGTCTGGCATGCGCAATTGTTGTCAAAGTCCATCATTAGACACAACAATGCTCCAACCTAGATGATCTTGGTCTCAACCATCATCCCCTCATTTCCGTCTGAAATGGGTACCGTAGGCTGTCGCTCGCGTCCGTTTCAAAATCACACTGCTCTTGAACTAGGTTCACTGAGATAACCGATCTCGATGATCATAGATTCTATCCACAGATGAAGGGCTCATCGTATGGTGTTCACCAAACGGGTGTACCATGACCACAATCATTGCGGTACAAGTTAGAAGAACACCTTTCGGGTGTCAATTCCACGTGATTGTGATCAAACACTTCCAAATCACATCCGGTGATCCTGGAACAACTAGTTCCTAAATTATTTATGAATATGTAATCGCGTCCAAGGGTTCCATTCGAGAACCCGTCAGGGGATTGTGTTTGCCAAGTTGTAACAATCTATGTTGCTTCAATGTCTTCTATTGTGTACATTCGGTACTTCTACTCAAGAGAGTATTTTTCATATGCCGTATCCAAGGCACTTGTAGAGGATATCGCCCCATCGAAGACATCTAACAAACCACCACAACCATGTATATCACCGCAGCGATATTTAAAAACATCTTGTACATGCATTTGTCAATGTACCGTATTACCCCCTAAATTCGCATGGGTTTTCACCGAGGTATTTTTCATTTGTTTATTTCTACCTACCGGGGTCAAATTTTGGCCCGGTAACGAACTAGCTTGAACAAGACTTCCACATATAAATTTGAATCGCTGTGTTTGACTCCTTGATGTCGCAACACACGCTTCATTCTTTGTCTGCTCAAATTCGGTCGCTCGAACCCGAGCTGTCGCATCAACGGTGGGTGACGCTTAGACCCCATCGACGTCTACGCGTGAACCGCGTTCGCAGGTCACCCTGTCCTCTCGCCTCCCGTGTCGCGGATGCGCACCGCGGTTGCCGAGGTCTGGCAAGGGGGTCCAAAAGCCAGCATCTTTGCGACAGACGTCCAGTTCCCTCCCTCCAATGCCTGCCATGGCTAACACCGTCACAGCCTACTTTGCCAAATGCACACGGGACGAGCGCCTTGCCGAGATTCAACGTGACTGCGCCCGTCTCCAACCTCGTGCGGCAATCCTGAAGCGCAAGGTGGGCCGTCCCCGCAAGAAGCCGTTGATTGACGTCGTGCTTGGTGCTGTCAGGCCGGTACCTTCGCAGGCAAGCCAATCACGGCCAAGCACCGCGACGACGGACATTCCCGATGGTTCGCGATCCGATGCCCCAAGTGCCGGCAGTGTGTCGCCCTCACCGCCAACTTCTGCACGCCGCGGCGGCTACACAAACTGGGTGGGCCGCGTTCACTTCCGTCGCATCCACGACGCCATCCTCAAAACCGGCTCCATTCCCTCGGCCGTCAAGCACCTCCAGCGTGTCTACCGCGGACCTGCAGGTGTTTGCACGTACGACGCCCTCGCCCCCTCCACCCTTTATGGTTGGTACGTGCACGGGACGAAGGTTCCGCAAGACCACATCCTTCAAGCTGCGGCAAAGGCACCATCTACACCGATCCCTGACGGTGCCCCGGACGCCGCGCTCCCCCCTGGAATGCGTGGACGGCGCGGATTTCGTGAACGCCATCCCATTGTCGTGGAGGAGTCCGTCACGGAGTTGGAGCGCCTCCGTGCCATTGGCGTTCCCATCTGCTCTTTAACGGCGCAGTCCGTCATTCGCGGGATCGTCATGGACCACTGTCCCGAGGAGCTGAGGGAAAATGGCGGCATCATCTCCTTCGCACGCACGTGGGTACACGACTTCATGGAACGTGACCTCGGATGGTCTTGGCGGACGCGTACGACAATGGCACAGAAGCTCCCTCTAAACTGGGAGCAGCGCGTCCGGGAGGTGATGCTGCGGCTGGCAGGGTTCGTGGCCGCCTACAACATCACTCCGGGGTTTGTTGTCAACGCTGACCATACCGGAGTGATGATCGTGCCGTCAGGCGGGAAGACATGGCCCCATCCGGCAGCAAGGAGGTGGCAATCATTGGCGCCGATGACAAGCGCAAACTGACGGCGGTTGTTGCCACGTCGATGGATGGGGACATGTTGCCCATGCAGGTGAGGGCGAGAGAGCCACGATCCTGCACTGTTGATGTCATTTTTTTGTAGACTTTGGACGTTGCTGACGTGACATCTTGCGTCATGCAGGTCATTTTTGCCGGCATGACAACGAGTGTGGTTCCATCCGGCCCGCACGCCGACAGCGCACGAAGCCATGGGTGGCATCTTACGCAAACTCAATCACTGGGCCAACGAGTTGACCACACGTGACTGGTTCCGTCACGTGCTTCACCCTTGGTACCAGCGGAAGTGCGACACCGAGGGGAAGGTTCGCGGAAAGGAGGCATGCATCGTGCTGCTCAACGCTTGGCGCCCGCAGTGCACGGAGGCACTGCGGGCTTGGCTGAAGGAGACGTTTCCCTACATTGTTCCAGTCTACATTCCCGCGGGCTGCACTTCCAAGGTGCAGCCCGCGGACGTTGGGCTTCAGCGTCCTTTTAAGGCACACCATCACAGAGAATTTTTCGGAGTGGATGACTCATGAGTCAAAGGAAAATCCGCACATGAAGTTCCCCTTGAAACCAATGAAGCAGAACCTCTTAGGCTGGATGCTAGAGTCCTGGCTGCGTTTGAAGGACATGAAGCACACCATCACCGCCACGTGGTCAAAATGCGGGTACGATGACATTTTCTCGCAGGAACTCCAGTTCATGGATTTGCGTCAAACCGTCACCCGTGGTCGGTTCCTGGCTGATTCTGCAATCTCGGATGATGCAGAGCACCAGTAGGCCTAGTTCAAGTGTGTGTTTCCTTGTTTAGGATCCATACTTGACAAAGAAGTGACATCCATTGCTCTGGCATGTTCCAACTGTGTGCATCGTCAAATGGTTCGCCAGCCCCCCCCCCCCCCCCCCCCCCCCCCCCCCCCCG